>SSNR01000282.1:306006-332865 GCA_006937965.1 Callopanchax toddi
AATGGAGGCCTACACCAATACCTGATAAAACCCACACACCCAACATTGTCAGAGATCAGACTTTGTCGGCCTAATGAGTTTTTTGTATTGTAAATAAAATCATTAATACTTTTTAACATGCTAACTCTAAACATTTTAGCTTGATATTTTAAACTACTTTAACATAACATGAACTGCAAATTAATATGAACAACATTTAAACTGCTACATTTTAATGTATACATCTTTTAATTTATACTTACAACATGGAGGTGAGAACACGAGATTGGAGGAGAATGAGACAACTAGCCAAAGAGTTAGGTATCTGAAAAAAAGAATATAAGTGCAGATTTGCATGAATCACAGACATGCCATTATTTTGCATTAAAACTGCAGAATTTCGCCAAAATGCAACAAGTTTGCACCTTCCAAAACAACCCCATGAAGTTCTAAAAATAAACTTTAAGCAAGCTGATGTAAATTAATACTACAGAGCCTATGTTACAAATTTAACAGGCTAAATGTGTGGACAAAAGGAATGCTTGCTACTGATGTTACTAGTAGTCATTTTAACCGTGATAATAGCATGACGGTTAAAACTACGAATGGTTTGTTTAATCCACTATCAAGCTGGATAACCAAGTCATAGCCAGCAAAGATGCTGTGAAAAAGCTAGCTTGTTAGCTCTGATGCTAGCGGGTGCCGGTATTGTTCTTTAAAACGACGTGACCAAGATATAACTGCATAAAATAATCACGAACTACATAAATTTGATGATAAATGCAAGCACTCGACACCCCAAGCCAATAACATTCTTTGTGTACATACACGAAACCCTTAGAGAGAATGCTACACTTACCATAGCATGGACAGTGCTAGCTCCAGAGCGCGAGTGTTCACAGGAAGTGGAGGAAGTGGTTTCCGGTTTTTCAAATTCACTTTGAAATTCACATAACTTCTATGTAAACAAATCACATACATTTTAAATAACAGAATCTTGTTCGTTTTACAGCTTTTTTTATTTAAACCATGCTAGTAAGTATTACCTAATTAAATTTAATATGTATTAAATTTAATTAAATTATGTAGATTATAATTAATTTTAATGCATACATTTGAAAAATAGAAGTTTTTCAATAAAATCTAATAGATAAAAATGCATAAAAGGTAACTCTGGCATGAATCATTTCTGTGAGTGAAGGGAGCTGTTCATTGGGGAGCCATTCACCTCAAAGAGCCGTTCAAAAAACTGGCTCTTAAGTTGTTGGGGTTTTTTTTTTTTGCAATATTTTGAAAGAAAATGTCATGTGGAACTATGTTTGGGGACACTCTTTGTTACGACACCTACGTATGCATCACTATATAGCTTCCCTGATAGAACTGATCATAGATATGATAAATATTTCTAGATACCGTAACTTACCCGCGCTGTTCGTCAATGGACCCTGACGTCCCTACGCTGGCGGCCATCTTACCACAGAGAGCTGCCTTTCATAACATTGGTGTCAATGGTGCATGTACTATTAAATACCTCTAACTTTCTCAATCTTTTTACAGATTTTCAAATGGTTTCCTTTGTTATAAACATCAGAGACGTGGCTGCGAAATATAGCAAATTATATCGATAATGGTTGGAAAACTCAAACTGTGAAAGTATCATATCTCAAGTCGACATAATAACGTTTGTAGTGGACCGTTTGTAAATCTGTACATTTTTCATCGAGTTATGATTATTTTTAGTTCAGTTGATCGCTTACCTTCCATCTGCATAGAGAGCAGAACGTCAGCTGTCCGAAGTAAGATGGCTGCCGTGTAGGAATGTTGTTGACTCCCACAACTAGCAATATGTATGATATCTATGGAACTGATAGGTGTGTTGCTATGCTCACTGGTGTTGTTTTAAATAAAGAGCTGTTCTGTTTCAGCCAGCAACTCAGTGTTGTTGAATATTGCTTCCCGGCCTCAAACATCACAGTTAATACAAAAAAACAAAACGTTTTTTTTAGAGGTGTCAGATTAGCGCGTTAATTACGATTAATTAATTACAGCCCTAATTAACGCGTTATTTTTTTTAATCGCGTTAATCGCATTTTTAATCGCTTGACCGTTTCTGCCTGCAGTCTGCCGCTGCAGTGATGTGTGTGTGCTGAGCTGGTCTCCTCGCGGTGTGTGTGTGTCACTGAGCAGCTCTGTGAGGCTCAGAGCGCCTCACTTTCAGGAAGTGATCACGTGACCTACGCATGACGCCGAGACAAAACAAACAGCTGATGGCCATAGCGGTGTTATGAAACCGGAATCACCTTGTAGAGCGCTATTTATCTGACCCCGCTGCAACAGGAAGTGCAAATTAAAACGACCTGCTCATTTCACGAGCTACTCGACCGGAACCGATGACCACCGTCAGCCCAGCACAGCTCTGATCACTGATTACACGTAGCTGTCAGCCGGTTCGGTGCGCGACCGGCCGGCTGACAGCTTCCACCGCTTGTGGAGCACAGCGCTGATCACTAGTAGCCTACACTGAGTGATCTGACGGACTACAATAGTTTATATTCAAAGTAACAGCGCGACGTGGCGCAGCGCTGATCGCTGGTGTATTTCAGCCTTAAATATCAGCTGGTCCAGTGCGCGACCGGCCGGCTGACAGCTTCCACCGCTTGTGGAGCGCCGTGCTGATCACTAGTAGCCTACACTGAGTGATCTGACGGACTACAATAGTTTATATTCAAAGTAACAGCGCGACGTGGCGCAGCGCTGATCGCTGGTGTATTTCAGCCTTAAATATCAGCTGGTCCAGTGCGCGACCGGCCGGCTCACAGCTTCCACCGCTTGTCCAGCACAGCGCTGACCACTGGTTACCAGTAGGCCTAGTACACCGCTGGACTGGCGGTGTTATGAACCGGTCCAGTCAGCGGTGCCCGATGGAAAACATGGACGTAGTTTGGGGGGTGTGCAGGGGGGACGTGTCCTCTGCTCGTTTTTAAAGTCAGTTTAGAGTCCTGTAGTTTTTACTGTCTAAAACAATGTTGCTCTATATTAAATGGATTCTGGCTGTTGTTTTTAGGTGTAGGGTTGATATTATGGCTCTTTTTAAACAGTTCAGACCCTTTTCTCCACCTCCTCCCACCCCTGTATTCAAGTTGTGCCCCCCCACCTTTGAAATTTAAATTTCATTCTTGGTGGAAAATCAAATCAACTTTATTCATAGAGCACATTTCCTGCAGAACAACACAATGTGCTTTACAGCAAATAAAACAGAACCTAAAATCAGATGAGGGGTTAACAGAGCTGCTGCAGACTGAGTCCACTGACCAAAGTAATGGTTTCACTGGGACTGAATCTGTTCAAGTCTGTTAAACACAATAAATGACTTCAGATAGACACTTTATGTTGTTCTATATCAATCTACTGGTCTGACACAATCATTTAATGAATTTAAATGACAATAACTCAAGAGGAGGGCTTTCTTTAGCCATTTCTTTAGATGCGATTAAAAATGCGATTAATTAGATTAATTAATTACAGATCATAATTAATTAATCGCACAATTTTTTTAATCGCATGACAGCACTAGTTTTTTTAGAAGGACTCAGTTCTCCTTGTGCACAATGAAGAGCCTTTTAAAAGATTCGACTCGTTCATAAATGTCACATCACTATTTTCTGGCTTTTTTTAAATGAGCATACCTGACAGCTTTGAATTTTGATTTGAAGCCTAAACCTGAAGCTTTTACAAAAATAAGTTTCTTAAAGTAAGAAAAAAGTAACAAGGTTTGCAAAAAGTCATTTTAAAAAAGCGTACACATAAAAAATGACTAAAATATATTTTGAAATATTTTGAAAAATGTATTTGTATTAGTCCGCAATAACACTCAGTAGTTTCAGTAATTAGACTAAAACACTAAATGATAATAAATAAATGAGATGAAATCTTTATGATCAGATTTGTGTCTGATCTACAGACGCTGTAATAAACGATGGAGATCCTGTGAGTGTGTGTGTGTGTGTGTGTGTGTGTGTGGGGGGGGGGGGGGGGGGGGGGGGGGGGGGGGGGGGGGGGGGGGGGGCTGAGGGGCGTAGCTGCGTGGTCCTCCTCCAGGAGGGAGACAGGGAGCGGAACGCAGCCGGATCCAGCATCCTCCCTCCTGCGGGGAGAGAAAGGAGGAGGAAAGCGAGAGGACATCGCTTTACTGTCCGTCTTCTAGGAGGGTCGAACTTCCTGTATTTTGTTGTTTTTTGATCGTACCGGTTACCGGAGCCAGGTCCTCAGGTCGGAGGTTTTATCCCCTGGATGCTGGAAGCTGTCCGCGGATCGACGGAGCGGGACTTCAGCCGCTCCTCGGGACCGGGTTTGGGTCAGTATCAACACAATAACACGCTGTGATGCTGCTGGCGCCTCCTCCGCTAATTATAGCCTCTAGCTCGGTGCCTTAAACCAGGATTAAAGTCTTAGAGCTGCTGACCAGGTGTTGCACTCTAACTTTCTCCTCCGTAAATCTACAAAGATCAGCAGCTCTTTATTAGAGAACATCAACCTGTTGTCTTCAGATACTTTCTCCTGTCTCAGTCACTTCTCTCTGCTCCTCTATGCGACGGTTTGCGCGTTTCTTTCTGTTTTAGTAACAGCAGGTGTCATTTCTCCTGTTTAACACGAGTTCTGTTTAAGAAAAGTGAATTATTCCCTCACGAGACTATTTTTAGGTGTTATCTAAAGTGTTTTTCACTTTAATATTTTGTCCAATAAGCAACAGTTATGTATAAAGATAGCAGGAACTGGATAACATCCTCTAAATCTTTGTAGGTAAGCATTAATCACTGTGTTTCATTGTCAGCAGTAGTTAATTATATAGTAAACTACACATCAGTGACTTTAATAATGAGCCCTGTGTTTTTGTCCATTCCTAATGAAGCTGTCTGCAGCTTCATTTTTCAGTGAAACCTTTCTAAATACTAAACCAGATGAATACATTAGCCATGTTCCTCATCACGTCTCCGATCTGATTGGATGGTGTGACCTTGGACGGCTGTGCTGCAGTATTTAGTGAGAAGGAGAGGAGGGCGGAACAGATGAAGATGGAGTGCCTTGGTGGGATTAAAAAAAAAAAAAAGAAATCACAGCTGGAAATGTTACTTTCTAGAATTAATTCCTGCTGCTTATGAGTACGATAGAGAGGGGGTGTTATCCTGATAATATGAACGTCAGACACTTTCTGTGCAGGCTTTTCTCATTGTTGTGTACATTGTAATTCAAGAGAAGTGCGTCCCCTCAATGGAAGTTCCTTTCTTTAGTGGCACACGGGAGGAGAAATGAGTCACAGTGAATCACAGCGAGTCTCACCAGCTGCCAGCCAGATGAAGGAGACTGCAAGGAAAGGTCTGATGAAACTGCACTTGCAGTGATGCTGCTGTATCCACTTCAAAGCACAGCACACTGAACAGAGAGCATCCCATGCAAGCGCCCAACAGCTTATTCAAAGTTTTTCAGAGTTTCTTTAACAACTTCGTGTTTTAAGATCTTTCCTGCAAGGTATTTCTCTAGTCTTCAGCCGCCGTGGCGTGAAAGCCAAGTTAAGTCAGCGCTGGCTCTGCTATAATCAGTTATTCAGCTTTGGCATTCAGACTCAGCCTCAGACAGAGGAATCCCCGTGGCTCACCACAGACCCAATCAGCTGCTTTAAGTACACAGCTTTACAACAAGGTCTGGGGCCAAGGCAGCAGCAGCAGAAAAAATATGTTTCCAATTCCTGGGGGGTGGTGGTCTGCAAGTATCTGCAGCTCGTCCAAGTATATTTCACTAATAGTTTGTGTCCTGTGTGTAGTACTCTTGGATTGGTGGCACTCTTTCCTTTTTTCTTCAAAGTATTCCCTCTGGATTTCTCCCTGGTTTTTTGATTCGCCCTCCATTTCCACTTAGCAGTCCTGGCTGTTTTCCAAGAAACACCTCAGCGCCGTTCCTTTTCTCTGCGAGCATGAGCAGCCTCCTTGCACTCTGTAGGGAATGCATGGCAGATTCCAACCTGTGAGCCTTTACAAAACAGCCTCTTGGTAATCTTAGCTACATTTTCTCCCACTTGGGAAGTTATCACAGATGATTACTAAATGACAATTAGAGTGTCTTCCTCTGCAGCCAAGAATCCTTTTGATTGCTGCTGTAATCTTTCCCAGGCGCAATCATCTACGTTGAGACCACGCATCAGTCGAGCAATTAGGCTCGCCAGATTACTGCATCCCATTTAACAGCTTGTTTGATAATGCTTATTGGCAGGTGGCTTTGGTGGAAGAAAATCCACAACCAGTGTTATGTAAAACCAGGCGGCAGAAACTTTTTTCCCACCATGCATTGTCATATCTGATGTTGTGATTTGATCCTGTTTTTATTTATATGCTTTGATGTCATCTTATTATCTTCAGTGTGAGGTTTTAGCATGTTGCCTGATGGATCTTTCTTTAGTACTTTCATCATCAAAATGCTTCTTCTGTGCTGGATATTCTCGTTATTCTCTTCCTGACAGTCATCATGACCTTGTCAGGAGAAAACGCCTTCATTGTGTTCTCGTATCTCTATACGTTAACCCTCGGCCCACAGCTCAGAGCTAGCTCTACCTTTTGCATGTTTTTGCTCTTTCCTCTGATCTGAAAAGGAACAAACATAATGTTGTCGACGTGTATTATTTTTGTGGGTTTATGTAAAGGAAAGGCTAATTGTTGTGCCTCAGAGGTCCATTGTTAATTAGAAGTTATCTCGGGCTGCTCTCACATGGTCACTGCTCTAATTGGCAGTCGAAGCCGTGTGCCACCTGGCCGAGCCTTTAACTCACCAGGTGCTCCCGGCAAAAACCAGCAGCAGCCTGGGCATCGTGTGGAAAAAACCTCTTACAAGGAGACACTGAGCAAAATGTAAAAGAGACAAAGACCAAGAAAAGTAGAAGCAGCTAAAACAACAGCACAGGGTTGTTTCATGCTATGCAGCTAAACAAGCCTTTGAAGTGAGCAGAGCAAAAGGTTGAGATGAATTAGTGTAATCTTTATTACACACATGGTCACACCTCTCCTTTTGTTGCAGATTTCTGACGCCACAGGGGATGTGAGGTGGCAGCACACTGACCTGTGCAGGTTTAATTATCTGTCTTTTGTTGGAAAAAACAAGTTAACCTGTGAATAACCTGCATGGTTTTTAGTCTGTTTCAGGATCTGCTGGTGAAGGTTCTCAGTTCTCCAGGCAGGGACGATTCTAGGATTAGAGGTTTCGGGGTGCTCAGCACCCAGAGAGCTGCCCAGCCAGGCGAGGTCAATTTAACCGTTTTTCAAATTTTAACACAAATCTGCTTTTTAGTTTATTTAAATGCTGAGCCAGAGCAAAAGATGAATGGATTTGAATTAAAATATACATATTGTGACCCTAATCTCTGGGGAAATGCAACTCATTTTAATAGAGCATCTCCTGAACATAGACCTGAACAGTGGGGGGACCAGATCCAGACCAACAGGACAAAGAGCATGTTGGTGAGGGACAATACAGGTTAAATACTAAAGGATTGTCACAGTTTAAACATTGTACTTTAGAATACACAAATTCAATGCATATGTGGATTATCAACTAATAACAACTAATATTTCATCAAATATTTACCTTTTTAAAGAAAAATATTCAATAATTCTGACACCTGTTAGGCTGGGATTTGAACCCAGGACTCCTGTAGGAGAGTCAGCTCCTCTAAGACTGCACCACACTTGAACTGTTCCTAAAACATAGATTTTTGCTCTCTGTGATTCAGTCCATCTCCTCAAGTCTGATGTAAGAACAGAAATAATCATAATCAGGGGTGCACACAATTTTTCATCATATGTCCTCAAGGGAGAACCTGGTTCTGGTGCTTGGTCGGTCTGCTTTGGGGTGCAGTGTGAACCTCTAGAACCGGACCGGGAGTGAGACGCTCCCGGCTCACATGCCTGCAGCGCAACTCGAGTCTGGGAAAGGAGAAACCATTTCTCAGGCGGGGGAGGTTTGTTGTATTTTTGTTGTTAAAATGTTACATTTCAACCACATACTGTATGGTTTTTATATATTTACTAGTGTTTTTAAAAAGCACATACAGTTAAAAAAAACGAGTAACAATCTCAACTTTTAGGAGGAGGTGCTGGGATTCAATAGGGGTGCTTCAGCACCCCCAAAATGGGCTAAAAACGTCCCTGTCTCCAGCTCATCCTACTGGGTTCAAACTGGACTTCATTAGTTCCTTGAAGATGTTTCCCATCTCAATCAATCAATGTAAAAAGTTTGTTCTTTTATTTTTCTAAAGGTCATTCGGCATTTACAGCTGTAACAATGAGTTGAACATTTTGGAGAAAAGATGGTGATTTAATCAATCAATCGTCTTGTTTACACATTAAATTGGAACCTCACGCCAGGAGCTCCCTGTGAGGGAGATTATTTCATGTTTTGTCAAGAATTAGGTCATGTTTTCTAAATTCACCTTTATTATTCCATAATCACGAGTAAGTGATTCACATTGTGAAGAAAAAGATGATATTGTGTCCTTTCAGAAGGACAGACACATGCACTGCATGTCGAACACAAAGGATCTCTGATAAAACGGACCTTGCCGCTCTGTGCTCCAGAGGAGAAAAGACCTTTGTCTGTTTTGCACTAAAAAGTCACCGGCTTTGTTTTGTCTCATCACCCCAGCGTCTAAAGTTCAGACTCATTTCCAAACACGTCGTCTTTTTGTCCGTTGATCACAATGAGAGCTTGAAATGTGGATCAGATTTACTGACGGCTGGAGAGCAATGCTGTATGGATCTGAGGTGTGTGGTGTCTGCAGCGTTGGTCAGACTTTAGTAGTAAAAGAATGACATGGATCTTTATGATTTGTCACTTTGGTTGCTAATTTGTTTTGTGAAGAACTGTTGTTATTAGGCTAAGTGTATGGAGCGTTAAAAGTGACACAATTCAATTAATAATGCATGCATTAATTAATTAAATATGCCAATAATTACTTAAATGTGTAATGAATTAATTAAATGTGCCATTAATTAATTAAAACAAATAAATATTTGGACATTATTTGTAGCCATTATTTTTTTAAAAACATCAATGTGCCCCCCAAAGGTTTTTTTAATTAATTAAAAAAAATATATTTCATGATGTCGTGATTTTATTCTTTCATGAGCATGACTGTGTGTTGCTGCGTATCATGAATTAATTGTATCTGTTAAACTGATTTGTCAAAGCCAGTGGGCGGAGCTAAGGCTGATAACAAACATTGGAATATTTTAGGCCTAACAGATGAAATAATTGCTAACCCAGAATATGATGCAAAACAGGTGAATTTAATGAGGAAGTCCCTCACTGTTTGATCAAGTTTTTGACCATAAAATAACTTTAGACGAATTCTCCAGCACTTTAGCAAAAGGGTGTTATGTTGAAATACGTTATCCCATCAAAACTGTGTCCACACCTGTCTATAAACACTGGAGAAATGACCTTTTTTAGTAATATTCATCAATCCAGGTGTGTTAACCTTCTACAGCGGACACAATAAACAGGATCTTTTAGGAATTTTATTAAAGTGCTTACAGAGTTTAAAGAGAAAACAAAGAAAAAGATGGATTATTTTTGACATGGTAACAAATTTCAACACAACAATAAACACGTTTTCTAAAGTTATTCACACAACACACAAACACACGACCATAAAACAAATTATTAATTCATTAAATACTGAGAAATAAAATTATATACAATTTAAATGACTTAAAATAACTTTTTGGGGACTTTTAATATTTTTTTAAATAATGAATTTATTGTTGTATTTATTTAATGCCTTTTTTTATTTATTGAATTGTGTCACTTTTAACTCTCCATAAGGCTGTGCCTGGGCAGCGTGTATTTGATGAAATCAGTGTAACCTGAACATCAGCACTTCAGCGTCAGCAGCAGTGAATGGAATCAGAAAATGTCCGTTTAATGACAGGATAAGATCTGCAGAAAGACAAGACGAATAAAAAGAGAAAATTACCACCATGTACAAGCAGGTTTTTATAAAAAGCTACATTTTGTCTCCCATGATGCTCCACTGCAACCGTTTTAATAAGAGTTCATTAATTAAACATAGCATGGAAAGCAGCAGCTCTCCTCAGTGAAAGACTTTCTTCTTGACGGGACCCAGGACTTCACAGAGTGTAGTTTAAAGCGGCTCTCTGGATTATTTTTCTCTGTATCAAAGTTTTCTAAATGTTCTAAATGATATTTCAGGTCTAAACTATGATCTATGGGTTGAGTTCCACAACATCTGTCATTCTGATGAAGACCCTCCTTCCTCCTAGAGACCCCTTTCCATTATTTCTTGCCGCCGACATTTTTCAGCCAATGAAATTCAAATGTCTGCATTCTCTCAACATGCACGCGCATCGACCAAACCTGTGCCAGTAGGGGGCGCTGTCGTACAGGACGCTTCGTGTGTTTCTCTGTTTGCGTCTCAGCCTCACGGCTCATTTCTACTAAAAACCTACCCATTCTCCAGCTAAAGACGGATTTATTTTTATTTTTAAACCTTTCACCTCACAGAATGGCAAGGCTTGACAGGATTACGCGTTTATTTTGGTCAGAAAGTTCATCCAGGGCCGAGTCAAGTTCAGCTTCAGAGTCCAGCAGCAGCTCTCTGCTAACAGAGCTAATATCAGAAGCAGCAGGGACAGAGAGGCTCATCAGACCCTCGTAGTGTTGTTGGAATAAGATTGTGAACTGTGAGTGATTAAACCCTACACATTGAGCTGTACAGTTTATGCCCACAACGTACGTATATGCGCCGTGTGCACGCGCGACCGGACGCGCGTGTCGAGATGTTTTGAGGAGGAGCCTTTGGACGCTAGATTCAAAAACTGCTCTCTTGATGAAATCCTCCACAGTGCGGCTTTAATGTTGCTGCAGGGTCATCTCAGGGATAATGTGCAGAAAAATGTAAATATTGTTTTTGCTTTGCTG
This sequence comes from Callopanchax toddi, assembly GCA_006937965.1. NCBI lineage: Eukaryota > Metazoa > Chordata > Actinopteri > Cyprinodontiformes > Nothobranchiidae > Callopanchax > Callopanchax toddi. The sequence continues at coordinate 316,969 of SSNR01000282.1, forward strand.
CCAGAGCTGATAAAACACCTGAGAAACGTCCATTTTAAATTTGGGTTAAACGAAATGATTTTCAAGACAAACTGGACTGATGTAGAGAAAATAACAAGTAACAGAGTCAACACAGAGCGACTTTGTTAGAATACGATATTTTACCACTGCTGTGATGTGAGCACTACTTTGTTCAGCGTAAGGTTACGCATACTGTGTTCTGTTCCTTTAATAAAAGGCGGAGCTTTTCTCCAGGTAGCTCTCTTGCTACAAGCTGTACGAGCACCGAGACGATGTAGCTTCTGCACAAAAGAGAACATGTCTCCTGAGTCTTTTTCTATAACTGAATAAGAGGAGTGTCCACTGTTCACTGAAGGGATGACCGAGCCTACGTCCAGTGGAAGAAGCAGCCCACGTCCGGCAGATGATGGGAGACCTGCCGCTGCGATGTCAACAGGTTATGGCCCCAGGCAAGTACCAGGTACGGCGATATACGGAAGAGGGTTGCCGCCACGCTTCGACGGGGACGAAGCTCGCTACCACATTTGGGAGGCAAGGTTTTTAGCATATTTGAAAACCATCGGCCTCAAGGACGCTATTCTGGGAGGTGGTGCAGCAGCGGGAGCTAGCGCACAAGAAGCTGCAGAGATCGGTAGGAAAAATGAACTAGCGTATGCAGAACTGTGTGGTTGTCTGGATGACAAAACGCTAACATTAATCCTCTATGAGGCACCGGATGATGGCAAGAAGAGCCTAGAAATATTGAGGCGCCATTTCGAGTCAGAAGAAAAACCGCGAATCGTCGGGTTGTACACAGAGCTAACCAATGTGCTAATGGCTAATGGAGAAGAGCTAGCGGACTATCTAGCACGTGTGGAAAAGATAGTGGCCGCATTAAACAGAGCTAAAGAGACCCTCAGCGACGCACTGTTGGTAGCTATGGTACTGAAAGGACTCACGGATGAATATAATCCATTTTCTGTGCATGTTACTCAGACAAGGGAGGCGCTAACCTTTGCTGAGTTCAAAGCAAGGCTAAGAAGTTTTGAGTGCACACTCCGCTACCGAGGCAAGCCCCGCACAGATGAAGTGATGACAGCTAAGTTCAAGGCGTTCAAACCAAGGTTTAAAGAGGAAAAGAAATACTTCAATGGAGAGTGTTTCGTCTGTGAAAAAGTAGGACATAAAGCCAGAGACTGTAGAAACAAAGACAAGAAACCTCGGCGAAAAGTGACTAACGCACATAATAGTCACAAAGTGGCCACGGTCACAGACACACAAGTCATTTCCAGCAGTAGAGACCGACAAAGGTTCACAGAAGAAGAAGAGACATATGTGCTGCGACTGAGTGAATGGGATCCCCACGGCATGGAGCAGCAAGGCCTCCTGGTAGACAGCGGAGCATCTGCCCACATCATAACTGAGGAGGGAGCCTTCACCAGATTCAATGAGGCATTCCAACCCAAGAACCACATCATGCAGCTAGCAGATGGGACCCGGATCACCGGTAGTGCGTTGAAGAAAGGGGATGCACAGGTTCAGCTGACAGATTGCAACGGAAGAGTGGTGAGTGTAAAACTCACAGACGCCCTGCTGATTCCAGGATACCCACAGAACATCCTGTCTGTAGATGCAGCAGCTTCGAAAGGAGCGAGATTCAACTTTGAGAGGAACAACAACATAATGATCCTTCCTGATGGCACAACATGTACAATGAAGGTAAAAGACAGATTGTACTATCTGGACGCTGTTACTAAACAAGATGTAAACAATGAGGACTCATGTAACGTATCTTGTGATTTGAAAACTTGGCACCAAATAATGGGCCATTGTAACTATGGGGATCTAATCAAACTTGAAACTGTTGTAAATGGCATGAAAATCAGAGATAAAACATGCAGACCCAGCCAATGTGAAGTTTGCTTGGAGGCTAAATTCTCTCAAAGCAGAAGTAGATTAAGTGATGTAAGGGCCAAAAAGCCATTAGAGCTAGTCCATACAGACCTGAGTGGCCCTATTGTTCCTGAGTCACCTGAAGGGTATAAATATGCCATGACTTTTGTTGATGATTTCTCTGGTGCTCTCTATGTGTATTTTCTCAGAAACAAAAACAAAGCAGTTGAGGCAACCAAGCAGTTTTTAGCTGATACTGCACTTTATGGTAAAGTAATGTGCTTGAGGTCAGATAATGGCACAGAGTTTGTTGCAGAAGAATACCAGCAACTCCTGAGAAACAATGCGATCAAACATGAGAGGTCAGCGCCCTACTCCCCCCATCAAAATGGGACGGCGGAGAGGAGTTGGCGTACACTGTTCGATATGGTCAGATGTATGTTGATCGAGTCAGGTTTACCCAAGGAACTGTGGCCACATGCAGCTAGAACTGCTGCAATTATAAGGAATAGGTGTTACTGTAAAAGAACAGGCGAAACGCCGTACTTCCTTTTCACTGGAAAAAGACCAGATTTATCCAAAATGAGAAAGTTTGGTTCAGAATGTGTGGTGTATGAACAAAACAGGAAAAAGCTCGACCCAAAAGGTAAAAAGGGTATTTTCGTTGGTTTTGATCGCCATTCACCTGCTTACACAGTTTATTTTCCAGAGGAAAATAGTGTTCAGAAACACAGACTGGTCCAGTTTGTGGCCAAGGACGTGGCTGTAGGCCAGACACAGACACGCGCGGACCAACCTGAGGACCACTTTGTGGAGTGGGTAACTATGCCAACTCGAACTAGTCAGTCACAGACCGAACAAAATGACCAAACTGAACAGAGCCCGGACGAAGACACATACCCAATCGTGGACACTAGAACAGAGACACCATGTACTACTGGCAGAACCAGGAAGAAACCCAAATATTTAATGGACTATGAGTGTGGAGCGCAGAACAGTGAGTTAACCATTGACTACTGTTACAGGGCTACAGTTGGATTACCACAGACCTTTAAGGAGGCTATGGCGTCACCAACATCAGAGAAGTGGAAAAAGGCGATGAGAGAGGAAGTGACTACACTTAAAGAAAATAACACCTACACACTTGTACCATTACCAGAGGGTAGGCAGACAGTGGGGGGACGGTGGGTGTACTCCCTTAAAGAGGATGATAAAGGAAATGATATATATAAAGCCAGGTATGTGGCAAAGGGGTACAGTCAGGTAGAAGGACTTGACTACTCAGAAACGTTCTCCCCGACAGCAAATCTGACATCACTACGTGTGCTGATGCAGCTTGCTGCACAGCATGACCTCACACTAAACCAGATGGACGTCAAGGCTGCATATTTACATGCGCCTGTTGACTACGAGATCTACATGGATCAACCGGAAGGCTTTCAGGTTGATTCAGAAAATGGTAAACAACTTGTTTGCAGGTTGAACAAATCCATCTACGGCCTCAAACAGTCAGGCAGAAATTGGAACATGGTGCTCCATGAATTTCTGATTGAAAGTAGTTTTATCCAGAGTCAAGCTGATAACTGTATCTACACTAAACTATCTGACAGGACAAAAGTGATTTTGTTAGTATGGGTTGATGATATAGTTGTAGCTGCAAGTGATGAAGTGTGTTTGGAAGAGGTCAAAGATCAACTGAAAAGTAAGTTTAAAATGAAAGACCTTGGGAAGCTCACCCATTTTATTGGGATTGATTTCACACAAAAAGATGGTACTGTCAAGATGAATCAGTCCAGATACATTGAAAAGGTACTGGCAAAATATGGCATGGCAGAGTGTAAAGCTAGAGCGACACCCTGTGAAAATAAATGTGACTTGTCACCAGAGGGCGACAAAACTGATCAAAGAAAATATAGAGAGATGTTGGGAAGCCTCATCTATATTATGACCTGTACTAGGCCTGATATCTTTGGGAAGCCTCATCTATATTATGACCTGTACTAGGCCTGATATCTGTTGGATTGTAAGTAAACTGTCACAACACATGTCTGATCCAAAGGAAAAGCACATGACAGCTTTAAAACATGTGTACAGGTACTTAAAAGGGACCAAAGACTATGAGCTGTGCTATAGTCAGAGTGTGTCAAAACCAGAGCTGATTGGATACTCGGATGCAGACTGGGCAAATGATGTCGAGGACAGGAAAAGCACTACAGGCTACTGCTTTAGCCTAAACCAAGATGGTGCTATTGTTTCATGGAAGACAAAGAAACAGCAAACCGTTTCACTGTCTACATGTGAAGCCGAATATGTGGCTCTGGCAGCCACTGTTCAAGAAGCACTCTATTTGACCCAGCTGTTAAAAGACCTGAACTACAGTTTCAAACTTCCTGCAAAGATCTTCGAAGACAACCAAGGGACTATATGCCTCGCAAAGAACCCTGTGAATCGTCAAAGAAACAAACATGTGGACATAAAGTACCATTTCATCAGGTCCAATGTATTACAGGGTAATATTGTTTTGGTGTATTGTCCAACAGAGAGTATGGTTGCTGATGTGTTTACTAAGCCTGTTACTAGAGTTAAGGTAGAAAAGTTCAAAACCATTCTTTTTGGTAAGTAGTGTTAAAGTGTTGTGAGTGGCACTATCGAGTGGGGGTGTTAGAATACGATATTTTACCACTGCTGTGATGTGAGCACTACTTTGTTCAGCGTAAGGTTACGCATACTGTGTTCTGTTCCTTTAATAAAAGGCGGAGCTTTTCTCCAGGTAGCTCTCTTGCTACAAGCTGTACGAGCACCGAGACGATGTAGCTTCTGCACAAAAGAGAACATGTCTCCTGAGTCTTTTTCTATAACTGAATAAGAGGAGTGTCCACTGTTCACTGAAGGGATGACCGAGCCTACGTCCAGTGGAAGAAGCAGCCCACGTCCGGCAGATGATGGGAGACCTGCCGCTGCGATCAGAAGCAGCAGGGACAGAGAGGCTCATCAGACCCTCGTAGTGTTGTTGGAATAAGATTGTGAACTGTGAGTGATTAAACCCTACACATTGAGCTGTACAGTTTATGCCCACAACGTACGTATATGCGCCGTGTGCACGCGTGCACGCGCGACCGGACGCGCGTGTCGAGATGTTTTGAGGAGGAGCCTTTGGACGCTAGATTCAAAAACTGCTCTCTTGATGAAATCCTCCACAGTGCGGCTTTAATGTTGCTGCAGGGTCATCTCAGGGATAATGTGCAGAAAAATGTAAATATTGTTTTTGCTTTGCTGCCAGAGCTGATAAAACACCTGAGAAACGTCCATTTTAAATTTGGGTTAAACGAAATGATTTTCAAGACAAACTGGACTGATGTAGAGAAAATAACAAGTAACTGAGTCAACACAGAGCGACTTGTTTACTGATTAGCAGTGTTGGGAGTAACGAGTTACAAAAGTAATTAATTACTGTAATGCATTGCTTTTTGCGGTAACGCAGTAATGTAAGGCATTACAGAAAAAAAACCTGTAATATTTTACTCGGTACAATGTCAGTAACGCGCACATTACAGTGCATGTTTAACCCGGATTGAAGTGGTGGGTTTTCCGGAGGAGAGACGTCACTCTGCGCCAAATGTTTCACTTCCTGTAGTCAGACAGAGCAGAGAGGAGTCCGGTTCTGTCTGGGCCACGCAGCAAACTCATGCGTGGTTCCGAACTGTGTCGGAGGAGCGCGCAAAAGTCGCGTGTGCTGCCCAAGTCGTGCGCGCTCACAGTAACCAAAGCCCGCAGCGCGCCGCTCGGAAACTGAAGCGAACAGAGAAGTTTCCTGATAAAGAGTCACTCAAACAGACTAGATTATTAACATCAGAAGTTAGAGAGCTCGCTCTCTCGCGCGCACCGAGCAGAGGAAAGCGTGCGTCATACAGCGTCCGCTCCCTGCTGCAGGAGGGAGGAGGAGATCGAAGCACACAGGTAGAGATAGGAGTCAAACTAATGAATAGGAACTCCCCATGTGCACAAGCTGCCTCATGTATGTGTGTATAGATTTGAATATACTGTAAGTAAATATGATAGATTAATATACGGTCAGATGGATGGATGAATAAATGATGGATGATAGATAGATGATAAATGATGGATGGATGGATGGATGGATGGATGGATGGATGGATGATGATGGATGGATGATAAATGATGGATGGATTAATATACAGATGGATGGATATCTCTCCATGTATCCATCACATGACCTTCCACTGGATGTAGAATGAGCTACATTTATGGTCAAATCCATATTTACAGGTATTTTGGTGAGAGTAACTAAAAGTAATGCAAAAGTAGTGTAATGCCTTACATTTAAAAAACAGTAATATTATAATGTAAGGAATTACTTTAAAATGACAGTAACAAGTAATAAATAATGCATTACAGTTTTGAAGTAACTTGCCCAACACTGCTGTTTAGTGATGTTAAAACCGAACATAAAGCAGACATGTTGGTTTTTCCATCAGATCTGAAGCTGAATTGATTTTTTTCACCATCTGTTTGAGCTCCACTTGTGTTCATTCAGTATTTAAACACAGATTAAATTCTTCATCCACAGCTGGGCGTAAATTGACTTTATTCTGAGAACTAGATAAACTGTATTCAACAAAATGTTTGGATTTGCCTTTTAAGCTCAAATTAGCAGAATAAAAATGAATACAACACATTTCCAAAAGGTTTGCAAAAGACAGAAAATGTGCTCAGTATTCAGATTTCACTTTGTAAAACATTTAAAATCTACAACGTTAACATTATCTTTTAATTAACCCTGTTCGATTCACTGAAGGCTGTTGAGTTATAAGAGAGAAATCAGGCTTAAAACATCATTAATCTGATAATGTTCTGATCAATGTGCTTGTGGTTTAAAGCAGTGTCATTTTTAAAATACAGTTCATTTATTTAATTTGATGTTAATTTTGTGAACTTCTGCTCATCCTTCCAAGAACACGCTGTACATTAAAACTAGCTCATTGCAGAAACATAAAACTATCATGACTATCAGTTTTTGTCCTCAGGTCAGAAAAGCATAAGATGCCGTTAGATTAGCTTTTACCCCACACTGAACCAGGGGTGGTCCTAGGGTCTGACCTTTGGGGGGCTCAGCCCCCAGTGAGCAGCTCTTGACCAGAATGAGAGTGCTGCCAGGTTTAGTTCAGTTTTAAGACCTTTAAGAACAGGCTCACATTTCAAACAGCAACTGGCTCAACAGGGATTCACATTGATCCTGAGTTCCCCTCTGCTGCTCGGACATGTACTGGATTAGATCAATCTGGGTGTTTGCTAGTGATGGTTCAGATAATCACAGATTTGTCTCCAAAAGAGAGATCCGTTAAACTGAGACGGTGCATTTGAAGATGCTGTCTGGAGCATTTCAGAATTACAGTGGTGTGAAAAACTATTTGCCCCCTTCCTGATTTCTTATTCTTTTGCATGTTTGTCACACAAAATGTTTCTGATCATCAAACACATTTAACTATTAGTCAAAGATAACACAAGTAAACACAAAATGCAGTTTTTAAATGATGGTTTTTATTATTTAGGTAGAAAAAGATCCAAACCTACATGGCCCTGTGTGAAAAAGTGATTGCCCCCTGAACCTAATAACTGGTTGGGCCATCCTTTGTAGCAATAACTGCAATCAGGTGTTTGCGATAACTTGCAACGAGTCTTTTCCAGCGCTCTGGAGGAGTTTTGGCCCACTCATCTTTGCAGAATTGTTGTAATTCAGCTTTATTTGAGGGTTTTCTAGCATGAAGCGCCTTTTTAAGGTCACGCCACAACATCTCAATAGGATTCAGGTCAGGACTTTGACTAGGCCACTCCAAAGTCTTCATTTTGTTTTTCTTCAGCCATTCAGAGGTGGATTTGCTGCTGTGTTTTGGGTCATTGTCCTGCTGCAGCACCCAAGATGGCTTCAGCTTGAGTTGACCAACAGATGGCCTTCAGGACATTCTCCTTCAGGATTTGTTGGTAGACAGTAGAATTCATGGTTCCATCTATCACAGCAAGCCTTCCAGGTCCTGAAGCAGCAAAACATCCCCAGACCATCACACTACCACCACCATGTTTTACTGTTGGTATGATGTTCTTTTTCTGAAATGCTGTGTTACTTTTACACCAGATGTAACGGGACACGCACCTTCCAAAAAGTTCTACTTTTGTCTCGTCGGTCCACAAGGTATTTTCCTAAAAGTCTTGGCAATCATTGAGATGTTTTTTTTAGCAAAATTGAGACGAGCCTTAATGTTCTTTTTGCGCCTTGGAAATCTGCCATGCAGGCCGTTTTTGCCCAGTCTCTTTCTTATGGTGGAGTCGTGAACTCTGACCTTAATTGAGGCAAGTGAGGCCTGCAGTTCTTTAGATGTTGTCCTGGGGTCTTTTGTGTCCTCTCGGATGAGTTGTCTCTGCGCTCTTGGGGTCATTTTGGTCGGCCGGCCACTCCTGGGAAGGTTCACCACTGTTCCATGTTTTTGCCATTTGTGGATAATGGCTCTCACTGTGGTTCGCTGGAGTCCCAAAGCTTTAGAAATGGCTTTAGAACCTTTACCAGACTGATAGATCTCAATTACTTTTTTTCTCATTTGTTCCTGAATTTCTTTGGATCTTGGCATGATGTCTAGCTTTTGAGGTGCTTTTGTTCTACTTCTCTGTGTCAGGTAGCGCCTATTTAAGTGATTTCTTGATTGAAACAGGTGTGGCAGTAATCAGGCCTGGGGGTGGCTACAGAAATTGATCTCAGGTGTGATAAACCACAGTTAAGTTATTTTTTAACAAGGGGGGCAATCACTTTTTCACACAGGGCCATGTAGGTTTGGATGTTTTTCTCCCTAAATAATAAAAACCATCATTTAAAAACTGCATTTTGTGTTTACTTGTGTTATCTTTGACTAATAGTTAAATGTGTTTGATGATCAGAAACATTTTGTGTGACAAACATGCAAAAGAATAAGAAATCAGGAAGGGGGCAAATAGTTTTCCACACCACTGTATAGAATTTATTAATCCAAGGCCCCTCCCAAAGCATCCCTTCTCCCCCTCCTGCTCCATCTATCCCCACCTCTACAATTGCGCACACACGTCACTCGGTCTCTAATGTGTTTAGTTGCCTGACTTTTCTTTGTTTTTCTCTCTAAAGTTGGTGTTGCCCTCGGTAGCCGAGGAATGCCTAACTTTTTAGCAGTTCTTCAGTGTTCTTCAGGTATGGTGACTGTAAACAGGAAGACATGGGGCGTCCTGTGCACGACCTCACCTTTACAGGTTTGCACGATGCGCATGCACATTGATATACAGCCGACAATGTGGAAACTCAAATTCTGTTGGCTTAAAAACATCACCGGTCAGTGTGAATTCATGGGAGGAAGGAGGGTCCTCAGAAGAGTAACACATGTTGTGGAACTCTACCCAAATATCATAGTTTAGAACTGAACTATCATTTAAAACATTTAGAAAACTTTGATACATAAAGAAATACTCCAAATTAATTAAAGTTCTGAATCTCTATTCAGTCAGCATGATAAGAAACGTCATTTAAGGTTAACTTTTAAAATGTCTACTACCTGAAGTGGAGGCATCAACTATACTAACTATGTCTCTGATTGACAGAACACTTGGATCACCGTGAACAGGGCCAGATTTAGGAGGGTGTGGGTCCCTGGATAACAGCTACTTTTGGGGGCTCTTTTCAGGGTTGATGAACAATGCATACAATTTTTTTTCAGGCTCTACAATTACTATAGTAATTTTTATGAAACAAAATTGCATTTATTTTCACAGATATGAGGGCAAATTTAGGTAGGCCAATGAAGCAGTTAATTGATCCTGAGTTTAAAACCTCAGCAGGTCTCCTACTCTTTACACATGCAATATTTAAATATCCAGTTTATTGTTCTGTCATTTTATATTTTTACATTCATCCAGAGTCTAAAACACATTAGAGACGTAGAGCTGAAGTGTGTTTTAGCTCTGTTGGCCGGCTAGAGGTGCGCGTTCATGAATGAAGGCATCACTAATTCAGCTGTAAACACCTTAAGCACCGCCTTAAGTAGCAATACATTTTGTCCACCTCTAGATGGTGTAGTCTGCTAAAACTCCGTAGTGTAGCTTTAGCCAGCATGAGCAGTAGCCATTTGCTGATCTAAAAGCCTCTAATGATGTCATACAATGGCAATGTGTAAGTCTAAGGCACACCTGTGCAATAGTCATGCTTTTTAATCAGCACCTGTGAGGTGGGATGGATTGTTTCAGCAGAGGAAAAGTGCTCACTAACACAGATTGAGACAGATTTGTGAACAATATTTGAGAGAAACTGGTCTGTTGTGTATGTCGAAAATATTTCAGATCAAAAAACAAAAGTGTTGCATTCATATTTTCATATTTCAGTGCACATATATAATAAGGGGTGCACAAAATGTTTCCATCAAGGTACTCAAGGGAGAACCTGGCACCGGTGTCTGGAACGCACCACGTCTCCATGAGTTTGGGGGGGTCGTGTGTGTCGCATGTGTCTGCTGCGCGTGTGTGTTGGATGTGTGTGTATAGATATTATATAGTTAATCTGGTACTACTACTAGGGCTACTTCCTGGGGCGTGGGGTTGTGGTTGGCCCCAGCGCTGCTTTGCTTTGTTTACCCACCTGACAGGCCCCATATGACGCTGTCAGTTTAATGCATCATACTAGACAACATGGGGGAGGGAGGGGGAGCAAAATGATAACAGCAATTATAATTTAAAAAGCAAACAGAATAGGGTAAGCATGTCACTCATGCTTAAAAAATATGATGTATCATAACCTCCTGTGTGTACTGCTTTTCCTATCAGTACTTTCCTTTTCCTTACATTGCACTAGTATTTATGAATCTGTTTAGTTACTCAATGAGTCATTTCACCCCCAAATAGACAGTGACTGGACTGACAGTGATTTAATACATTTAGTCTCAGATTTTCAGAAAGCTGAGTGTATAATACAAAATGCATGGGTTAGTTACTTACTACTAAACTTTCTGTTTCTTTGCACAGTTTAATTCATTTCCATTTCCTTACAGTCCTTATAAGAAATTAAAATTGGTGCATGTCTTCTCAGAGCTTCACATATGCTAGTTGGCTCCAGTAAAGCTTCTAATAATTATTTTCTTCAGTCATCAGTACTGAAAGTTCACAGCATCTGCATGGACTCAGCAGGGATATCAGACATGCACAGCCTGCTTCTAATTTTCTAGTTTTCATTGCCTTGAAGGATGAAATGAAAACTCATTAAACCAAACTTCATTCCCTTGGTCATGTTTTGGATATGTTAAAGTATGAAGCAAAATGATCAATGAGAAGTAGGTAATTCCTCTCATTGTATCCATGATGAAAAATGAAAACACGGCCGTTTTGAGGTGAACACCACTCACTTCTTTAGTTTAACCCTCACAACCTTTTCAAGGACGTTCCTGCAGTCTGACTCAGTCTGAATATAAGAACTGTTTCTCTTTGATGTGCTCGCTTTCTAGATCCTAAGTATTTGTACGTCACCTGAGTGCATGATTCTGTTCTTTGAATAGTTTTAGTTTGTTGTTGAGCAGGACTGTGCAATATGACACGTATGAAAATGCATGCCGCTTCATAATTATACTTTATTATTTTAGGGTGTCACAAAAGACATTGTTTTGGCCAGTATTTTTTTATTTCTTTGATACCTGTCTGCGTTAGTCGTCATGGCACCACATGGATGCAGGCACAGAGAATACCAGCAGCATGCCTGGTCCTTGAAGGTGAGACAGAATCAGGTGGCTCCAAACAGAAGGACCAGCCAAAGCAAAGGCCTGTTCCCACATAAAGGGCTTTGTGAACAGGAAAGTTTTAAATAAATAACAATGACGTCACATCCTGTCAATAACACAGAGAGACAACGAGAATCTTAATGTTGTGGTTCAGTCACAGCTGTCTACAAACTCAGAATCAGGTCACAAGGTATGTGTGTTGATGTATTGGTGCAACAAGGTGCACACATAATAGACATAGTAGAAAAACATAAACATGAACCATGATCCCACAATTGCCATTTAACAAAAACCAAACATTTACACTGTAGACAGAAGATGGACTAGATGGATGTGCATGTTCTGTTTAACAGCTCAACATCTGATGGGAAGAAACTGTTCTTGTTTCCTGAGGTTCTGGTTCTGACAGATCGTAGCCTGCAGTTAGAGGGGAGGAGCTGTCAAATTTATTTCCTGGGTGGGAGGAGTCAGCAGTAATCTTCCTGACCCACCTTGAGGTCCTGGAGGTGAACAGCTCATGAAGACAGGTCAGCATGCAACCAATCACCTTCTCAGCAGATCATGTGATTGGCTGCAGTCTCTCTTTGTCTCTGGCAGACCAGAATGTGATGGAAGTGGTGAGGATGGACTCAATGATGGATATGTAGAACTGCACCATCACTGACCTTGTTAGGGTGAATTTTTTCAACTGCTGCAGGAAGTGCATCCTCTGTGTGTTTTATTGATTAGGGGGACTCATTTATAAAACTTTACATAGAATTCTTACTAAAAGTCTACTTAAAGCGGCTCTCTGGATTATTTTTCTCTGTATCAAAGTTTTCTAAATGTTTTAAATGATATTTCAGGTCTAAACTATGATCTATGGGTTGAGTTCCACAACATCTGTCATTCTGATGAAGACCCTCCTTCCTCCTAGAGACCCCTTTCCATTATTTCTTGCCGCCGACATTTTTTAGCCAATGAAATTCAAATGTCTGCATTCTCTCAACATGCACGCGCATCGACCAAACCTATACCAGTAGGGGGCGCTGTCGTACAGGACGCTCTGTGTGTTTCCCTGTTTGCGTCTCAGCCTCACAGCTCATTTCTACTAAAAACCTACTCATTTCCCAGCTAAAGACGGATTTATTTTTATTTTTAAACCTTTCACCTCACATAATGGCAAGGCTTGACAGGATTACGCGTTTATTTTGGTCAGAAAGTTCATCCAGGGCCGAGTCAAGTTCAGCTTCAGAGTCCAGCAGCAGCTCTCTGCTAACAGAGCTAATATCAGAAGCAGCAGGGACAGAGAGGGCTCATCAGACCCTCGTAGTATTGTTGGAATAAGATTGTGAACTGTGAGTGATTAAACCCTACACATTGAGCGGTACAGTTCATGTCCGCAACGTATATGCGCCGTGTGCACGCGCGCACACGCAACCAGACGCACGTGTCAAGATGTTTTGAGGAGGAGCCTTTGGACGCTAGATTCAAAAACTACTCTCTTGATGAAATAATCCAGAGTGCGGCTTTAAGCGCAGCAAAAAAAGTCTACACAAAGTAATTTTCAGACTTATAAAACACTGCATACACACAGCTGAAATGTGCTCAGTTGATTTTGAATCATATCCCACCTCCTACACTTCCACATTCTGATATAAATGGTCAAAGTACCTCATGAATATTCTGCATAAACACAAGCCTTCTTATAAGACATAAGACTTCTGGCATTTCAACATTAATCATGGCAGGAGAGGTCTAGAAAACAGTCAGATTCTCATTTTTATTCTGTTAAGTGATGTGGGGGGGGGCTGACTGTTGGTTTTGTGTGTGCATGCTGTTCTGAAAATGTGCCATCTTTGCCATCTCACACAATATACTGCCAGTTTCCCTGTCTCCAAAATGGGATTATGCAAGGGTCAGAGTTTGCTAAAGTTACGCACATTTTTCCTGAATGATGTCACCGTCTCCACATGGGAGTTATCCATGATGGTGAGACAGGATGCTTCATTATTTCCAGGCAGTCTCATCACCAACAGAGATGAGCCTGATGAGGGTTGTGTCATCTGGGGGAGGTAGAATATTTGTCTTGCAACCACAGGGTTGTTGGTTCAATCCCAACACCGGTTTGGTAACCTTGTCGTGTCCTTGGGCAAGACACTTCACCCACTTTGCCTTTTGGTGGTAGTCGGAGTGTCTGGTAGTACTTGGGTATAGTTGCCTCTTTTCTGTGTCTACAATGTAGCTTACTGCCATCAGCGTGTGAATGACTGTAATGTAGCACTTTGTAGTCCATGACTTAGAAAAGTCCTGTAGGACACAAACACACACTCACATCTGCAAACTCCAGGAGGTTGACATACTGGTGAGCAGAGGTACAGCTGCTGGTATACAGGGAGAAGAGAAAGGGGGAAAGTACACATCCTTGATGGTAACCAGCAGGGTTTGAAATGAACTTTTTTGATCACCAGCCAAAGTGGCTAGTAACTTTCTGAAGTTACCAGTGTAGCGTTTTGAAATAACTATTTAGTTATTTTAACTACACCCTCTGTAAATTCACTAATAAGTTTTGGAAGTTTTATATGGAGAAAATATCTCCAATACTATCACTTATATTTAGTGTTTACAGGAATTATCTAGGTTCTTTGAAAGAGTACAGTGAATTGAAATACCTTATTAATAACGTGAACTGAGACCAGATAAAGATTGAACAACCATTTAATTTGAAAAACCTAAGAACACAGACAGATAAGACAGTTTGACAGTTTGATGTAAACACAATTAATATTCTTAAACATGTTGAGGATGTTAAAGATAGTTTAATTGTGAGTTTTAACGGACCGTAGCATATGTTCTAATGACTAGGGAAGTTAGTTAATTTAGTTAACCTAGTTGGGACTTTAAGAGTCAATTTAGGCTAATCTGAGTTTGTTATGGGATTTAGTTTTGGCTTAATTTAGTTTGGAAGAATTAAGCTTTATCAAAGCAAACCTCTCGATCAGAAAGTGGTGTTCGCTCACTGAAAGGTGGACGCTCCTGGATCTGGCAGGCGTTGGTTTCTCCACGAGCTGAGGCTGGAGTCCCCAGACTCGGAGTGGTGGTCCTGGAAGGCGTGGCCGCCGAGGACCTCGCCGGACAGTCCGTGGATACGTCCCGGTCAGCAAGGGAGGCATTTCAGCAGGCATGCTGAACTCATTTCTGATCTTCCCGTGGTGAGGGAGAGACTGAAAGGCCTTGTTCAAAGCTGATAAGGGTTCAGCTAAGATAGCAGCATAGCAGCTCCAACTGCTTCAGGCTGTAGCTCAGACCAAGACTGAGACTGTATGAAGACTCGACAAAACTGTCAAGACAAGACCAGCAAGACAAGACAAGACTTGTACCGAAACTGAGTATTAGTTTTGAGACGAGTTATCTTAAATTTAACCAATCAGAAGATGTTAAGTGTACTAATCAGAACTGAGTAAGGGGAGTTGTGAATCGTTCTGATTGGACAAGGGACTGGTGGGGAGTTACCAAGTCACATGACTTCCGCCCGTTAAGACTCACATTAGAATGGTAGAAATGCATGACATAGCAGAGAAGCATTATAACACTTTGAGTGTGAGTGTGTGGGTGACCCTGAGCAGAAACACTACAAGAGAATGTTCTGTAAACAAGAGATTACAGCTGGAACACCAGTCTGTGGTGTTACAGAAAAGACTTCTTTACAGAGAGTGTTTTATTAGACCAGTTAGTGTCCAGTTAAGGTCATCTGGGAGATGGACACTTGAAAGTGGACAGTAGGACACCTGTAGGGATCTTGATTCAGGTTAAAACATAATCCAAGAGTGATTGTATTCCAAGTTATTGGGAAAAAGATGGATTATTGTTGTGATGGTCAGCAGAGGTCAAAGGTCAGAGGATGTAGCCTATTTGGTGAGGCTACACATCCCCCCTTTATTTCAAGGTCAAGGACGCCTAGCAGAAGGTCGTTGCCTTGAAATACCAAATCCGATGACGGAGGACATCATTGATCATCAGGACCCGAAAAGGAGGAAAGGATTGTGGTACCTTTCCAACGGACAGAGTCAATCAAAAATGAATGAATCAGAGCTTGAGTTTAGAGATTACCAGACACAGGGGCACCTGTGTCATTGACCTTCAGGAATTAGGAAGCATCCCACCACGAAACAGAATCAGGAGGAGGGCACCGATCCAAACGATGCCAGGAGACTGAAGAGTGGGGCAGTTTGTGAAGGAGTAGGCAGCAGCGGAG
>SSNR01000282.1:345914-373131 GCA_006937965.1 Callopanchax toddi
GGGGCGTGACGCATGAGGTGCTGCTCTGTGGCTCCTGACTGAACTCCGGTTATTAACGTTTATTAGCTCATATAAAAGCCCAACATAACGCTATCTTAGACAGAAACAGGTGAATCTAGTTTGTCTCTCAGAAAGATTCCAGCTGACGGAGAGAGAGACGGAGGAATCAGAGGCAGCGCGCGCAGAGACTGGATCAGATATTGAACAGGGATCCTTCGTTCTGGTGTTCTAAAACTGCTGAAGCCAACAGAGTTAACCTCTATACGTGATGCAAAACGAACGCCTTTCTCAGAGGGGAATTATCTGCAGATTCAGAGCGCGTGAGCACAGAACGTCGGGGATGATTTAGCGACACACGTGCTCTACATGAACCGCGGAACACGTGCATTAGAGGGTGATCCGTATACGAACCACAGATCGATGATGATCCGTTGCACCCCTACTGGTCTCACTTGGATGAGAAGGAGAAAGAAGTGAGCAGCAACAGCAGAGTATGTTCATGTTCATGTGGCAGAATGTGTCAAGAAAGTGTCACTGCATGCTGCTTCAAAAGTTGACATTTTAACTAGAGCACAGTGTGCAGGACAACAGGTTCAGCAGCGTTCTGCACATCGCTCAGCTTGGTGCAGCCTGCAGCTGAGCAACAAGCGCACACGAATGGGTTTGGATGCAGTGAGCAGTTTCCACTGTGTCCTATCTGAAAGCATCATCACTCTTTTTTGTTTGTTTAACCCTGATTTATTCAGATAACATCCCATTGAGATTAGGAATATCTGTTTCAAGGGAGACCTGAAAGACAGTTGGGTTCAGTATCCCTTGTGCTTCGACACTTGGCCAGGACTTAGCCCAGGGTGGACACATGGAGGCCAGCCTCTCTTCTTCTAGGCTGTGCCCCTGAATGCTTTGTGAAATATTTTAATTAACACAGAGATCAACCGGTCAGTCGTGACAGATGGGATGGCGACCCCTGCTTCACACTTTAAAAAAAAAAAAAACATGTCGCTACGATTACAAAAATGATGATGTTTTTTTGGTGCCTCCCTGGGCACTTGGTGCATGATCCACGTGGACAGAGCGATGGCACTGCTCAAGATCAAACTCACAGAGCAACATGTAACAATAAAGTCTGATCTAGCATGTTTTATCACACCACCACCTGTTAAAGCCTGTTATTACCACTGTGCTGTGACTTGAATAGATTTAGAGATTTGACCAAGTCTGAAACTACGACGACGCCCTCGCAAGTTGAGTTTGACCAAATTCATAACATGTCCTCTTCAGGATGCAATGTTTGAGTGCAAACTGCAGACATACTTTTAAAATACTCTGGTTTATTACATGTACCTCAATAGAAGCTCATCTCATAGCACACACATGAATGGTGGCATTAATAGTTGCAGACTTACTACTAATCATAGAGCTCACATTCCTTTGGTCACATAGCAACTCATACTAGATGTACAGAGCTCTGTTATTTGAGGTGTTCTGAGTGTAACCATTGATTTCCCCTTGTATTTATTCAATTGTTTTACCAGGAGTGTCCAGGGGCTCATTATAGAGCATTATAATATCCACCAATTACAGACTGTGAACAGGGTCATTAGCTCAGCGTCTCTCTGCAGCAGTAGATCTGTTCAGGGTGATTGGTGTGTCTGGCATCATGGGCCCTTGTTTAATATTCCTCCAGTTCACTTTTTTTTCAATGTTCTGTATTTAAGCATAGATTGCATTTGTATGGAACTGATAAAGTAATAGATTTAGGAGAGGCTAATTGAAAAACGTTTCATGGAACTCTTTTAAAGACACAAAGATTCAGTTACAGCTCAAAAAGTTACAATATTGTGAAAAAGCTCAGTGTTCATTCCAAAAAGTAAACTCAAATTACACAAAGAATAACAATATTTCCATCCCTATTGCTTGTCATTTTGATGATTATGGTTACAGATAATGAAACCCTAAAGTTTCATGTCTCAGAACATTTGAATATTACATAAAATCAATTAAAATAAGGCATTTTAAACAGAAGTTTCAGGCTTCTGAAAAGTCTGTTCATTTCTATCCACTCAATACTTGATTGGTGAATTCCTGCGTCAATGTTTGCTGGAATGAGGGGGGATCAGCCTGTGGAGCTGCTGAGGTGTGATGGAAGTCCTTCAGGTCATCTGCTTTGTTGGTCTGGTGTCTCATCTTCCTCTGGACAATTCTCCATAGATTTTCTATAGGGTTCAGATCAGGTTAGTCTGCTGGCCAATCAAAGCTCAGAAACACCATGAGGTCATTGAAGCATCATTTGGTACTTTGTCAGTGTGGGCAGGTGCCAAGTCCTGATGGGAAATGAAACATTTTCAGAAACCTGACATTTCTGTTTAAAAGGCCCTATCTTAATTGACTGTATGTAATATTCTAATTTGAATTTTACGTTTCCATCATTTGTGAGACATATAAAGTATTTGAACTTAATCACATTTTGTGAATGTACTTGTATTCACCTGTAGAGCTTTCTTAGTCACATCCACGGTTCTCAGAGCTGTCAATATGTCAATAACAAAACTCTTTTTAAGGATACACCAATACCAGATCTTTTCAAGCTGAGTACAAGTACTTACAGTTGAGTTTTTGCAGATTATGAGTACTACTAAAAGAAAATGACCTAAACCTTTTTTAAGAGACAGAAACTTTCATCTAAACTTTCATGTTTCAATGAGGCAGGATCTGTCTGCTTTATCTTCACTATAAAATAAAAAGTCACATTATTCAGTGCTTTTCCATCCAATCTGAAGTCCTACTGGTCAGGGGTCAAACTGAGCTTTTGATCAACTCTAGAAAGATTTCCCTTTCTCTGAATTAGGAAATGTTACATAAAGAAATTACATTTCCTTTAATTTATCTGATCAAGGCTTGATGCAAAAATTAAATGGAATTGGATAAAATCTCCTGATATGAAAATACTAAACACACATGAAACACTCACACCAAACTTCTCAGCTAACTGAATTCTGGTATGGAAAAATGATGGTACACCAACAAATACGTACACAAATGACTTGGCATTAAACATTTCATATTGATTAGATGATATAACAGCATGTCATACCTGTATCAGATGCTGCTTTTGAATCAAATTGATTTTAAAAAACTGTTGGATGTTTAAGAGTCCGGTTATTTTGAAGCAAATATTCATGCAGTTTCTTCTGTTTTAGCTGCTAGCTTAATAAACAGGGAGGTGGTCAAGTGAGCATCACCCATCCAGAAGACACCCCACCCCCACCCCTGCAACTGGGCAGGAGTCCCCAGTAGTACCATCAGGGCACGTTGGGCACAAGACGCTTGCGCGTTTTGGAGCATCAAGAGAAATCCTGGTAGACGGTAGAGGTGTAACACCGGTACGGCAATGGGACTGGTACACGTGCATTATTTTGGCCGTGCATGTGCATCACAGTATTAGACTGATAGCTGATGCTGGTAATGGTATCAGGACATCGTTTTTTTTTTTTTAATATGACCTTTTAGGTTTGGTTTATTACTGTAGTTAATGCAATGTTTTTAATTAGAAACCAGCAAAGTTTTTATAGCTTCAATAAAATACAATTTATTGTATCTATATTAGATTTTAATTGCAGCTCTGTTGAAGGTTCATTACCAGTAAATACTGGTCTCTACTCTTACTGATGTTCATATGAAATGGGCATATGTCATTTTCTAACCTCATCTGCCCTCGTTGAAAATTTTGAGAAACTGAGCGCACATTCTTGTATAATTAAGATAAACTGGGTGTTATTTTTAGGGAAAAGTGGTGTGTGTCTTGCCACCTGACTGCACAGCCCAGAACCCTTGCAAGTATGCAAATGAGAGAGGAATTCCAGCACACACTACACTGCAGTTGTTAATATTGCTGCTGGCCTCCTCGCTCTCCTGCTGTGCTTCTTCCTGCAGTTTTATTTGTCTCAAAGGAACATTCTGATTTGATCCTCCAGCTGTAAAACCGTCAGTCTGATAGATTTTCTGTTGTATTTTCCTTCTTCTAAACACATATTTTTTATTATAATTAAGGATGATAATAATTATTTTAAAAATGATGTGTAAAATTGTAGTTTTAATTTCAATCTTTAGAGCTACTGATGGTTGAACCAGATTATTATCTGAGTTTATCAAAACATGGGACTCAAAAGGAAAACAATACACTTTTATTACTTCTATGGAATAAGATGTATGCCAAAAGAATCAACCAAAAAATACAGTCACACACAAAACATATCAAAATAAAGCAATCATAAAGAACATTTCAGAAGCAAAAGTGTGAAATTCAAAGCAATATATATATATATATATATATATATATATATATATATATATATATATATATATATATATATATAACACTGTAAAAATAAAATTAACTAATTCATGTTAATTTTATTTTTCTAAACCAAAAACTTATTTTTATTTCCCAACAATTCATATTTTGTTTCTTTGACAAACCTTTTTGCTTCTCACTTAATTCTGCTTCATTCAGACCATTTAGGCTTTTATTCTGAAGGGCATGTTTTGGTTCTGCAAACAGGTCTTTGCTTTTGCTGCACCTCGGTTTTGCTTCTGCTCTGGGTTCTTGCTTTTGAAAGAAAGTCTCAGTGGGAGGGGCTTTCCAGTGCTTCAATCTCATTGGTTATGAGGGTTTGGAGTAGGTGGCTCCATGGCAAACAGCTATAGCCACCTACTCCAAACCCGCATAACCAATGAGATCGAAGCACTGCCCCTCCCACTGAGAATTTCTTTCAAAAGCCAAAATTTAAGGCCAAGAAGCAACAACTTCATTCTCACTGAGAGAACAAGAAAAAGTTTGTTTAAGCAGGAACCTTTCATACTCCCTGAGTTGTATAGGTGGACGTATGTTCTCACCACCTCGGCCAGCTGATCCTCAAAGGTATCATTTAACCTCCATGCCAGTGAAAAAAGCTGCTTTTCTAAGACTGACTGACAAATGAGCGCAACACTGCCGCCACAATGTGTCTTTTGAAAGCACCATGGCGGCATGGCGATGCAGGAATTTTTGCTTGGTAGTAATATTTCCGCAACGCCGGACTTGTGAATGAAGATTACACCTTGGCACAACAGAGGGAGGTGTCACTATTAACGTGGCAAAGGTGAGCTGACCTCCGACTGGAAAAGTATTTAAAAATCAGGTAAACTTGGGAAATCTGTTACAATGTCAACTGCTAACCACGCTCATTCTCCCTTTCTGACCAATCACAGCAGTTGTTCTCAGACGCCCTGCAGAAAAAAGTTCTGCTCAGCTGATGTGCACAAGAACAAGTCGCAAGCACTGCCGAACTGGGTCTGCCAAACAAAATGATGTCATTTTTGTTCTCGGAGACCCCCAGTGAGAACAAAGTTCTTGCTTCTCTTGGAGTTTGAATGGGCTTTATGCACAGAGTACTTAGTAGAACTTCGGTTTAAAATTAACTCACGGGACCATTTCCGGTTCCATTTGAAACGTGAAGATTTCCAGAGTTAGAGTGCATTTCCAGCTAAAGATATTGTTTATAATCAAAACGAGTAATAGTATAGTATAGTACAGTATGATATATATATTATAGCACTAAGAAATGAAGCCATCATATAAGTATCAGCGACGAGAAGCCTTGACAGCTGAACACTGCTGTGCTCCGTTGTGTACCGCATCAGCTGAATAGAATTCATCAGTCCGTTTCCACACATTTCCACTGAATAAATAACTACAAAAAGGAAGGATTGTGAACGTAAAAAGAGAAAACGTGATCATTTCTAACCACACCGTGTCTGCAGTCCACACTTTGCAGCACAGTAGTCAAAGAGCCGAGTGGACGAGGCTAAAGGAGGAGGCTAAATGAGGAGGCGCGGCGCCGTTCGTGTGTTATTTCACTGGAACAACTATTCTTTTGGTGAATGAACACTTGGTGTTTGATAACGTACAGCTAGACCAGAGAAAGTTGAAAGTTGTGAAGCAGTTGGAGCCCACGATCACGGCTATATAGATTTGTCTCACTGTTTTTTGATGATGGAAGCTACGAGCTAACGCTGTTAGCTTACCTTCAATTTCATGAATAAAGCTGGTTATATACAGCTTAAAGTCCTTCACCCGCTTGCTCACAGACGTCTCTGTGTGTTTTTCAAAAATCCGGTGGACATCGTTTACCGTGATGCGCGGCAGGTCTTGAAGAAAACGGGTAAAAAAATCCATTTTGTCCAGTTTGTGTGGAAACAGCGTTGAACCGGAAGGGAGGGGCTGAGTCTATCGCAACCAGGAAGTGACCGTGCATAAACCCCATTGGCCTTTAGAGCAGGAGCAAAACCAAGGCAAAATGTGCCCTTCAGAATAAAAGCCTGAATGAAGCACAATTAATTGAGAAACAAAAAGGTGTGTCAAATAAAAAAGTATGAATTGTTAAGAAGTAAAAAATAAATTTTTGGTTTAGAAAAATAAACACTAATTTATGAATTAGTTTATTTTGTTTTTAGAGTCGTTTTTTGCTTTTGAATTTCACACTTTTGCTTCTGAAATGTTCTTTATGCTTGCTTTATTCTGATATATTTTGTGTGTGACTCTATATTTTGGTTGATCCTTTTGGCACAAACCTTATTCGCATAGATAAATACATGGAAACTCCCATAACTGCAGTGAAACAATGTCTGCAAGTCTATACAGACAATGACTCCTAACGGTGTGTTTAACAAACACATACAATAACAACTGCATGTGGTCACCTTTACAAAGTGTATTTAACAAAACCGTGTGTGACTAACAGAAAACATAACAAATGAAAGAAAATCCTTTAAACATACCCAAAAGGAGGATTATTTATAGTGTTAGTCGGGATTTGGTGACATTTTAAACACATTACAACCAAAAATAAAAGCAGCATACTTTTCTAAACTGTTACACATATACAGTATGTGACAGAAAATCATGAGCATACAGTACATTCCTATTTACTGTATCCTCTTTGGAATACAAACATCAAGGATTGAATTTGAGCTTCTTACAACAATTCTCAGAAACAGGTTTTTTGCTCTATGGAGGACATTTAATAAACATTGGTATATTGTGGTGAAAGATTTATCACAAACCATCTCAAAGTGCTTCGAAAAAATTTAGCATTCTTACAGGAGTCATGCAAATTAATAACATTTCAGGGCAAAACTTACTTTTCAAACACCTTTGAATGGTGATAATATAATACAATATAATATATCATATAATACAATTCAAGCCCGTCTCATGACATGGTAGAAAAATAAATAAATTGTGGCCACGAAGTAACTTTAACGTTCGCACAAAATAGTAATTCGTTCCCACGAAAGAATAATTTGTGCGAACGTTAAACATATTTCGTTCCCACAAATTACTATTTTGTGGGAACGGAATAGTATTGATGATATTATCCCGCAGTGCACCCTCATCCATCTGCACCAGCCGTGATAACGATCTACCCACTGATGTTTGAGATCCTTTTTTAAATTCAGTTCTTGTCATGTTTACCTATCTTTGTCACTTTGTCATGAGCTGTATGACTTGTTACACAACTTTCAAACTTTCTACCACGTTTTGTTGCGTGGAGTGGTAAACTCGTGTTTCTGCAGGACGCGCAGCCCTGCACACAAATCATGGCACTTTTAAAGTAGAGCTGATTGATAAAGGGCACACGATATTTTAATCATAAAACCAGAGTCCAATATATCCACCAATATCCAGAAATCACTGAAATGTCCCCAGTAATTCTTCTATCAGGGTGCAGACAAAGGGCTGCATCCCCGCAATAATAATACGTGCAGCCACAGCTGACCAGGGCTGCCCTGATGTGCGTGGAGTCCAGCCCGGGTCCCACGAATTATTAATTCGTGCGCACGAAAAAGCTTTTTGTGGGAACAAATTACTATATCGTGGGAACGGTACAACTATTTCGTGGCCTCAATTTATTTATTTTTCTAGTGTCATGAGACGGGCTCCGTAAATATATATTATATTATAATAAAATACAAAAAATTCAATATAGTATACCATAGAATACAATTAAATGTATATTATATTATAATACAATATAATATAATCATTCTTCATAGTCATACCAGCCATTTCCCCATATGGAGATACGCACATGAATTGTCACAACATCTGACACCCTTTACTTCTCTAAACCAAATCACTAATCTTGTTGTTTTATTCATAGAAAATATAGCATCAGTTATACATCACATTAAATTTCAGGCATCTTAGTGAAGTCTAGAAAACAAAGCAACAAAAGTATATATTAACCTGGAGAGTCAGCGGACCGGACACTGGTGGCAGACGGAGCTTTTACAGCACAGGTGCGAGTTCAGATTTCACTCTAAAACTTGCATCCTGTGAGTCAAGAGATTAATTTGCAGCTGGTGTTTGTGTTTACTTTTGATTCACTGCAGCGCAGGACTCACCCACTGAGGTTAACAGCATGACAGACTTCATCTCATTTCTCACAATTGGAGGCTTAAACCAGCGCCCAGGTGGCTTCAGACGCTGTAGGTTTTTGTTTTCATTGATTGAACAGCAGCGTTCTTATGTGAAGCTTGTGTCACTGACATTACATCAAACCTGAGCTGCAGAGACACGCGGTGAAGAAATGAAGTTTTTCATCTCCAGCTAATCAAATGACCTTAAAAAATATGTAATCTTCCTAAAACACAATGCTGCCATGAGCTTTTCCTTATATGCAGTGACTAGTGATATTCTGTATCCACCTCTGACAATTTCCCCTCCACAAAGTAGAATTTTCTCATTTGATTGCCCATTGTTCCCATGGAAGGCATCAAGAAATGTCTTTTTCTTAAACGTGATTTAAAAAGGCACATTTTGAGCCACTTGAATTAGTCAAGTGCTCCTTGACTGTGCTGTGCTGATATTCACATTCATCCTCATGAAGATGATTTCCATTTAAATATGATCTGAGGGGAGTTGTTTTATGACAATAAACAGTGATAACTAAAGCATCCATCAACGAGGGTTGATAGAATCAACCTTCTCTCACATCCAGTCGATGGATGTTGTTGACAAATGGCACTCTGTTTTATTACAGCTCACAGGAGATCTGTCAAAATTATATCTCACTTCCATTTAGATTGAAGCAGATATGTGGCTCATAAATAGTTTTTTAAATAAAGGCATAAAAGTATTGCCTGGAAGAACAAAGTGCTACAGCACCAGTAGTGATGGAGACCTGGCTTGTTGTTTTTATGAAGTTTAAAATAAAGTTGTCCAGATAATCATTTTCCTGTGAAATGAGACGTTATAAATACGTATACTGTGTATATATATATATATACATACACAGTATACACCTTTCAGCCTAATTCTGTTCTTTCTGCATCCATCACATCAAACTGAATCAAATCAAACCATCTCTTTTTAAAACTTGTTTTATTAGTTTTGATCTTTTTACTTTATGCTCATTGCATCAAGCAAACATTAAATTAAATTCTAGTCTCTGACTTGAAGAAATTAGTTGCACATTGAAACCTATTTTCTGCACATTCAACCAGATTTGATGTAAAATAAATGGAGTCTTTCTCCTGTTGACCTATAGATTCTTTATGTTGTATTCTCTCTCAAGCAAGGAGGAAATTTAGATTTGAAAAGCAGGAGGGACGCAGCTGTCAGGGGTACAAGGGGCTGAAGGTGGAGAAGAGGGGCTGAATGTTTAAACAGGACCATGATATCAACCATACACCAAAAAACAACAGCCAGTATCCATTTAATATAGTGGAACATTGTTTTGGTCAAAACTACAGGGCTCAAAACTGACTTTAAAAAGTGCGGGGGCATGTGCCCCCTGCAGCCCCCCAAATGACACCCATGTCTGTAAGTAAGAAAAGAAAAGGAAATTAACCAAGAAAAAAAATAACAAGAGTAATCTCAGTAAGGTGAATCTGTTCCACAGAGAACCCTAAAATGTGGAACCACTAGAAAACAACTAAATTCTCATAATCAGAAACAATTTAGGAGAAACAGATGGAGCCCAACAATAAAAATTCATGTGAAAATTTGATTAAACTGTGCTAAATGTTAGAAGCAAAGATAAATCAAAAGGGAAACAAAAGATTTCCTGAGCTAAATGATGGAGAGAGGATTAGACTTCAGTCTGCAGACAAAATCAGTTATTTGATCAAAGAGGAAACAACAGACATTAATTAAACTGCCTGGTGTGACTTATTCTACTGGATCTGAGTCAAAAACAAGGCTTGTTGTTTTAAAATGTGGCTGATTAGTAAACTGTAATAAAATGTGTTACTTCTTAAAGGGACAGTTCATAGCTTTTAAGTGTCTCAGTAGGAAGGTTATTATAGTGTTTTACCTGTTTAGAATATCTTCTTGAACAACCACAGTCTGGAAAAATAAGCATCAGCTAGTCATGGTGGTTAGCACTGTTGCCTCGCAGCAAGAAGGTTGCAGGTTAAATTCCCAGCTGCATCTGTTCTACATAGATGTTCTCCTTATGTGAGTTTCCTCTGGGTACCCCCGCTTCCTCCCATGACCCAAAATATACATGTTAGTTTAACCAACAACTCTAAATTGCCCCTAGGTGTGATTGAATGATTGTAGGTCTTGTTTGTGACTCTGTGATGTACTGGTGACCTGCCCAGGGTCCCCTGTCTCTCACACCGTGACCACTGGAGACAGACACTAGCTTCCCACAGCTCTCACTGGGTGGGTGGATGGATGGATGGATGGATGGATGGATGGATGGATGGATGGATGGATGGATGGATGGATGGATGGATGGATGGTATTCATAGCAGTTCATTTGAACTCAGTTGTATTTGTTTTGAATCACACTGTTATTTCAGCAGATGCTGTATGATATTCCTGCCTGTGACATGCTTACTGTATGTGCATGTGCACGTACAAGTACGTGCACATGCAAATAAAGAAGTGACCTCACCTCGCAGTCTTCTTTTTATCTGGGTCAGAGTCGTGGGGCAGAATGCCCAGCAGGGGATCCTCTACCAGCTCATCCGGTGGGACCCCAAGATATTCAAAGGCCAGCCTGGAGATGTAATCCCTCAGTGTGTCCTGGATGGCCCGGGTGTCTCCTACCAGCTGGACGTGTCTGAAACACCTCCCCAGGGAGTCGTCCAGAAAGCATGAACCACCTCAGCTGGCTCCTGTCAATGTAGATGAGCAGTGGTTCTTACTCAGAATCCCTACCAGATGTCCGAGCTCCTCACCCTAGGCTGAGCCCAACCACCCTCCAGAGGGAACTTTTTGTCCACTTGTATTTGCAATTTTTTTCTTTCAGTCATTACCCAAAGCTCATGATCATAGGTGAGGATTGGAACGTAGATCAACTGGTAAATCCAGAGCCTTGTTTTCTGGCTCAGCTCCCTCTTCACCACTGCAGAGGGGTTCAGTGTCCGTATTACTGCAGATACTGCCCCAATCTGCTTGATCTCCCTCCATCTCCCCCTTGTGAACAAGATGCTGAAATACTTAAACTCCTCCACTTGAGGTTAGCTCTCTCCTCTGACCCAGAGATGGCAATCCATCCTTTGTCTGTTGAGAAACATGGCATGGGTCCATTTGGTATGGACGGAAGTGATGTATCCCCACCAATACCCAGCAATCACTGAATTGTCCCCACCAAAAATTTGATCCAAGGGTGCAGAAATAGCCTCGAGTCCCCACCATTAATATGTGCAGCCCAGCGGACCAGGTGCTGTGGGCAAAGTCCGCAGACAGGCCTGTTTCCAGGGTAAGCATACGTGTTTGATTTGACCCGCACGAGCCCTTAGCGGTCCGAGGTGAGCATTTTCCCAGTGATGGTAACCTTGTACCGGAACAGATTGCATTAATGTTTCAGCGAACACTCGCATTTCACAAGAAGGTAAATGTTTTCAGTTATTTAGTGTCTGTTTTCAGGCTGGAGGTAGTTACAGCACCAAACTTTTAATATTTTAAAGTAAAGTGCTGCTTCCTGTAAATGTCCATTCACCAGGGGACCCAGAGAAAAGCCACTCATGCACAGGGAGGACAAGCTAAGCTACACAGGAAGCCAAATGACCTGTTCCCTATGAGGAGACAGCACTAACTGCATCATTTGACCAATTATGAATACCTTAATGATGTAATGTTGTGAGATGAGGAGATGTCAGAGCATCTTTACTAACAGGTGTTGTTACTAACCCAGGGTGGTTAGTACCCTGTCTTCATCAGTTAGTCCACATTTTCCTCACTAATAATTGCTGCCATCTCAGTATTTTTTCCATTAAAAATGAGTCAGAATTGAGCTGAGATTGTGCTGTCATCCTGCTATGTGCTGCTCTTCATTAGCAGTTTTCATTATTGGAATGCATCAGAGCAAATTTAGAAATGCATTTATCAAGTGTTACTAATCAGCACTGAGGTGTTACATGTTGGAGGAAGAGGAAGAGGCAATCACAATCAAGATTCATCCTCTTCAGCTTTGATTCAGACACATTTCACTGTGGAGAATCCTAAAGACACAGATACTAATTCATTCATTTACATAACTCAAATCAACTCATTATTATTATTACAGACTTTATTACAGGTCATGAAGAATGTTCTTATTCATCAGATTTTAACAAGCAGACAGGCTACTTTTCAAAAGCCATAATGAAAACAGTGTTCCTTTGATCATTCTTGTAGGAGCTGAACGGCTGTACATGAAAATGGTTTCTCAGAGATGTGATGTCATGTGCCGAAGTCACATCTGTAATCACAAAAAGGAAAAAATAATTATAAAAATCAGGCCTCATTAGGTTTGGTGACTTTTTACAGTAGCAGGGCCAGTCAAAGGCATAAAACGAGTCCCACATTTAAAGGCACACTAGGCAGTTTTGGCTTGTTTTTAGCACCCCCTAGTGTCTGTTTTAAATCACTGTCATAAAAACCAACTGTTGACCCCTCCCCTGCTGTGTGCCCGTGTTTTCAACCATCAGATAAAGGTTTTCTTTGTTTCTTTGAAGGCTCCTCCAGGATGAACACGATACAATAGATCTCTGAGCTCATATCTATGATGTCTGTGTCTTCAGCTCATCTGTCCTTAGCAAGTTCTGAGGTGGAAACATGGATTGCCATAAAGCGTTACTACTTCTCACGAGATACGTGACTTTATGAGACCGGACCAGAGACTCTAATGTTGCAACTGAAGCTGCAAATGGGGCTAAAGGACTTTTCATTAACGCTGTAAAGGGTCATATTAGCACATACTGACTCAAGAAAATGATTTTAAAATATGAAAAAGTTACATAGTGAGTCTTTATTCTGAGTCTGCTGTGAGTCCCTGGCTGCCTAAACCTGAAAACCCAAAAGAGTGAGCTGTCAGGTAAAGATTTTCAAACCATGTCCTTTTCTCTTTGGTGTTTAATGTAAATGTGAGTGAAAAGCTAAGCAGAAATCCAAGTGATTTTTCAAACAACCAGCCGTAGGGCTACTGGAACCTTCACAGCTCCACCAGCCTAAAAAAGCTACAAGAACTTCTAATTTCTTTAGATTATATAAGTATGAGTTTTAGGGTGTAGAGAGAGTGCCTGACAGAAAATTGAAATACTTTATTTCCTGTTTAATATTAGGAGTGCTTTCTCAGGAGATAGAGCTGGACTGGGATTTTATAATTTGTTGCCGACAGAAATCCCCAGGATTTTCCTCGTTTTGCTCACAGGTAGATTATGCAAGATTCATGAAAAATAGCTCCCCCTGTAGGCACAATAAAGAGCAATGGATTCAAATCAAGTAGAGCTCATCTTGATGGCAGAATTCTGGAGGCAGGCTGAATATCATTAAAGAAAACTCATAAAATTGACTTAATTATTAGAAATACAAATAGCAGTTTATGTGAGCATGGTTTCAAGTTAACATTAGCATTTAGCTAAGGTTCAAGTATTCTTGAATGTCATATTAAAAGGTTTAGTCAAATTTGGACAGCTAATTATGTCAGTTACAGTTGTTTGTTTTAAACTACTGTATATTCCAACGGTCCAGTTCTTATTAAAGTCAGAGGTAATGAAATGATAACCAAAGCACAGCAGGTGGTCTCAGAAGCTCCAGGACAAGCCTAAAGCTGTCCATATGTCCAGTGTCTCTCCATATGTCCAGTGTCTGCTAATGATGCCATTATAAATACACTAGAAGTTTCCTGATTCCAGGGACTGATATATTTGTTTTAATGCACATCTGTGAGCCCATTAGAGACAGAAGTGTTGATGACCCTCAGAGCTTTTTATGCTGCTGAATTAGATGATTCAAGTCATATGGTGAAGACTACATATCTTCAGAATCTAATTATTCTGAAGATTTAGAGCAGAGCTAATCTTGAAATGGTTTATTTGATGGGACATACAGTATAAGAGTAAGGATAAGCATTGAAGCACCCTTATTATAATTATTGTTCTTTACGTGACTGTGGCTCAGGGGAGGAGAGGCCGTCTACCATGTGGGAGACCAGGGTCCATCTAACTGGCTGTCTTCTGCTCCTCGGGGATGGATCAGATGCAGAGAACACATTGTACTGAGGTATATAAGTATGTGACCACAAATCCCCCTTTAGTTTCTGTTGGTCTTCTGTTTGGTTTGAGTCGCCTCCCACGGCTTTAGAAGAACTCAAGAACGTATACAGTAGTGTGCTGTGACTTAGAGACGACATAGCAAATAACTGCTTTCAGTTCTTCGTCCAGAAAACAATTTCCAGATTAACAATACTGGGATCTGGTGAATGAGAGAGAAAACCCGGCTCTCTGGGTTTCTAACACTCAGGAAGACCTAACAGCAGAAACATCACTCAGCACTGTCCAGATGCTTGTACCACTTCAGGATGTTTGGGGTGAATAATAACTGAGACATATTGTTAAAAACAGCTGTCACCCAGAATTCATCCAGGACTTTTTTCATTAAAACTTACAGTCATTCCACAATGACTTCTGTTAAGACTTAGTCTCTCCTCTGCTTATCATAGGGACAATTCCAAACCCATTTATGTGTGTGCAGTGACAGCAGAGCTGCAGTGTGCTGCACTGGATGGAGCAGTGCACTGAGCTCCGGACGTGTCATCCTGAATGCTTACATTTACATTTGGGCACTAGAGCTGCCACAACAATTGCTTTGATAGTCGACTAGTCTCTGATTAGTTTTAGTTGACTCATCAGACCATGTGTA
Source organism: Callopanchax toddi (assembly GCA_006937965.1). NCBI lineage: Eukaryota > Metazoa > Chordata > Actinopteri > Cyprinodontiformes > Nothobranchiidae > Callopanchax > Callopanchax toddi. The sequence continues at coordinate 361,096 of SSNR01000282.1, forward strand.
CATTGGACGTAAAATGTACAGCAAATGCATAACCTGTGTGTGCTAAAGCTAATGAAATCATCGTCTTCTTTAATGCTAACGTGTACAGCTAACCATATTGATCCTAATATAAGACGACCGTGATAATATGATGGCTCACTCCATCTATATAGATTTAACAATAACCCAGTCACCTTTTGATGTCCAGTCACAGATGTTGACATCTGTCAGGGCACTCGTTATTGACATGTAGAAGTCTAGACCCAGATGAGAAGACGAGCCCAGTGTTCAGATGCGTTTACAAGATAAAAATATAGTTTTATATTCATACCAATACAGAAGCTCACTGTTTATGCTAATGTAAACAGCTAACTAGCCTATTAGCTTATCGACACTACTGTCCCACTTCGTCATCAGAAATTGAATTAGTCACAAAAATTATTTTTAAGATGCTCGTGCATCGCCGTCATACTGGAGTGGAGGGCCAGTTCCATCTTGCAGATTTTGCCTTGCACGTTCTTCTCTTTAATTTTCCTAAGATGATCCTATAGGATACAGCTACAGTAACACACTACAGCAGACAAATGTCCCATTCAGATTCTGTATTTGGCACTCGGCCTTTGGTATGCACAGTTGCTTCCCAGCCTCAGTCAGTCGTCTCACACCTCAGATAAAGGTGGAGAGGTTGATTACTGACACACCACAGCTTGTGTTAATCACCCTCACCTGAACCTGTACCTTCACCACTAGGGGTGCAACGGATCAGAAAGCTCACGGATCGGATCGGTTCACGGTTTTGAGTCACGGTTCGGATCAATTTTCGGATCAGCAGAATGAAAAAGAAAAGACAAAAAACTTTGCTCTCTCATTATTTTCTAAAACACTGATGAACTTTTTTATGCTCAATCCTCATGAATACAAACTGCATTTAACTTAAGATGTCAATCTGATGCTTCAATAAAGTTTTGAATCATATTAAAACAAATTAATGGGGGAGATAGACTCATATGCCACCTCAGGGTCACAGACCTGCTTCTGTCAAACTAGCGGTCACAGCTGGGGGGGGGGGACGGAGGGGCGTGACGCACGAGGCACTGCTTTGTGGCTCCTGACTGAACTCCGGTTATATTAACGTTTATTAGCTCTTATAAAAGCCCAACATAACGTTATCTTAGACACAAATAGGTGAATCTAGTTTGTCTATCAGAAAGATTCCAGCTGACGGAGAGAGAGACGGAGGAATCAGAGGCAGCGCGCGCGCACAGCAGAGACTGGATATTGATCAGCGATCCTTCGTTCTAGTGTACTAAAACAGCTGAAGCCAACAGAGTGAACCTCTATACGTGATGCAAAATTAACGCCTTTCTCAGAGGGGAATTATCTGCAGATTCAGAGCGCGTGAGCACAGAGCGTCGGGGATTATTTAGCGACGCACGCGCTCTACATGAACCGCGAACCACGTGCGTTCCGAACCGTAGAGGGTGATCCGTACGAACCACGGATCGATGATGATCCGTTGCACCCCTATTCACCACCGTTCCACTCTTCCTCTCCTGCAGCTGCACTCTTCCACACCCCACCACCCAAACCCTCGAGCTCTGTAGCCAGGAAATCCTGATACCTGAGTCTCACTGTTCTGGTAGTTGGCATCACTTCTGTTGACATCATGGCTGATGTTTTGCCAATGATTTTAATAGTTGATGTAATGGTAACTTGTTGACCAATTATAGCAGCTCTATTAGGCGCAGAGCTCAGTGATGTTTGGCACAAACAGTCAGAAGGTATCACACAGACACATTAGAGCTTGAGTGTGTGTCCACTGGTCACTGTGTGGTCTTTAATGTTTTTTATTTTGTGAAACTCTTCCCCAACATGTTCTACTACAGTTCTCTACTGGGATAAATGTGGAGGTGATCATTGCACATGTGCTGCTACCCAGCGTACCTTTCACTCTAGAAGTCTGAGGTTTAATATGCATTGATGCTCGTTAGTGTCTGATCGGTATGGCAGCACTGGGCAGGGGGTCTGGTACGCACGAATGAAACCTGGTGCTCATGTGCACTGGCCCACCATTTATGTGCACCCCTGTTTATAAACCTCTACACTGTCTTCAGTTTTACTATTCATGGCTACTTCATGCAAACATGCATTTCAAGGTTATGACATGGAATTCTGTGGTTATGTACAAGAATAAAAAGCAGCAGCAGTTAAATGTAGCACATCAGGGGCATCAAGGAGTGCTGCTTGCAGGAATTCCTTTAAATTTCTTCTGAAGTAGCCATGAATAGTAAAACTGAAGACAGTGCCCATTGCGGCCATACCGATCAGACACTAACGAACATCAATGCATATTGCTCGTGACAGTGTCTTGTCAAATTCTGTATATTCTTTGTTTCTCTGGGCTGAAGCTGTTCTAGTAGTTATTGACAAGATAATATTTATAAATTTTACACAGAATCAAACTTCAGAATGACCAAATATCCCTTTAAAGGTCAACAATTTGGTTTTTTCTTCTTTTGTATATCAGAAATCCTATAATATAACAAACTTGTTCTTAAACCTGTGCAATCATTTTACATTCTAGTTGTTAAAGTGTCAAAACAGCAATTTGTTAGGATGGGTTAGTTGTCACTGCTCAGCTTCAGAGTGGACACAACACAAGGCAGCTTCATAAGACAGCCTAACTGGGTTACTTCTGATGATGGTACTGGTATTGTGCCAGCTGTAGTTGTAATAAGTGCTTTAAGGATTACACTTCACAAACACAGCACTGGAGTAAATGTCAGTGTGGTTTCCAATACATTAACTTGGTTTCTATGTGATCTGTGCGATCTAAGCAAAGAAACATATTATAATTCCATAGTTCTCATAACTTATTCAAAGAATAGAATCACACTGCGTTCCTGCTAGGGGTGGGAATTGATAGGTTCTATCAATATCAATCCTTATCCTTATTATCCTTAAGTAGTTGTTAAGCGGCAAAAAAAGTTCTACTCAGTCTTCTGCACCACAAGCAACCATGGTGTGATTTGTGTGTGTTTTCATTTTTTTCTTTTAAAGTACTAGGATACATTAAAGTGATAATATGCAGTTTTGCTTGTTTTGGGCGCCCTCTGGTGTCCGTTTTAAATCACTGCATTAAATAAAGTAGCCCATAGTTCTTGTTTCTAAACTGCTAAATCTAAGTGTTGAAATGTCTGCTCAGCCTTCATAGTTTTCTACAGGAGCGGTTATTTACTCCTTCAAAGAAATCAGCTGTGTTCAAGCAGGGAGAGATGGAAAAAAATCAGGAATCATGAGCTAAAAACACTCCAGCACTAGCATAACAGCTAGCCACATTGGGTTAGCCTAACCCTCGTGAGACACGTGACTTCCTGGGTACCGTGACGGCAACGGAGATCTTGCAATCGTGGTATTCCAGATCTAATCACCAGATGGGGCTGAGTGACTTTTCATTAACTCTGTAAAGGGTCATATTAGCACATATTGGCTCAAGGAAAAGATTTAAAAATATGAAAAAGTTGCATATTATCACTTTAAGTTATTGCTGTTTAAAATAGAATATACAGAGAGGTCCGATTGTTGATTAAATGTTAAAAGGGCTTGCCATAGAGCGAGAGCTTTAGAGTGGCATGACGAGGTGAGGTCCAGAATCGGACGGACCGGGTCACCCGGTACTGCTTCTGGACTCAAACCTCTGCAGCGCCTTCACCCTCCTGAGTCGTCTCAGGAGGAGTGTGATTTGTGTAAAGTGGAGTGGGGGACTCTGCGTTTGTTGCAGGTTCATCTGTAAACGCTGCAGCGGTTCAGTCGAGACCTCACCTCGTTAAGGCCCTACGCTGCTCGCGCCGGGTTATTATTCTGTCGGAGCAGTGAGAGGTGCATAGAAGTCTAATTTCTCTGCGGGTTACAGATTACTGACCAGCAAAATTTGGGAAAACCATAAACAATAGAATTGTTTAGAAGAATTGATAAAGTTGGAGATGTACAATTCCAATGGAATTCGTCAGTCGGAACCGGTTCTCGATTCCCACCCCTAGTTCCTGCATCATTGGGTCTGTAAAGACTAGGAGAAACCATCATGTTCGGGATAATACTTCAGAGTTATTATGAGGTTCTACATTTGTTGTTTATGTATATAAATAAAGTGAATAGATGACCAGCTGTTTCAGGTTGTTCCTCCTACTCAGATGACTCAGTTCAGGGCTGATGGGGCCCCTCAGGGCCCCCTGACATGGGGCAAACAACACACATGATGCAGGTGGTTTCCCCTGTGGTGCGCTGCTACAAGGCTGCAGGACATGCAGTTTTATGAGCTCCTTTAATTCATCACCCTGATTTAGCTTCTTACCTGTAATGTCAGCTTCACCCTCCTCCTGATTTCAAAACAACGTACACAATTTATTTTAAGGATTTAAATTTTGGGGATTTTTTGGAAAGGCAGCTTTAGTTGGTGTCTTAATGTCAAACAACTGAAGACAATCCAGAGTTTATAGTCTGACGTCAAGTGAGCCTGAAGCTAATGTTCTGGCATGGTTGAGGAGGAGACTCTTCAGATATTTTCAGGTTGTTTTTTTATGTAGAAAATCTACAGTGTGAGTTTACAAAAGAATGAAGCAAGCAGCAGGCAGCTGTTGTCACAGGTTTATCTTTCTTCTCAAATAAAAGGGTTGTTTCTTCCTGACACTATATTTGGATTGGAAATGCCTCTTTGTATAAGTCAGGTTCAGACTGTGCAGCTTTCATGAACAAACTCTTTAATTGTGTAAAACATCAATGACAGTGAGCTTGGATCTACAGTCATTCAGTGTGACAGGCTCACACTCAGACAATTTAACACGCTCACAATCAAAGACGACCTGCGACAAATATCTAGCCGTCTTGAAGCTTTTCTGGAAAACTGATGCAATCAGACGAGTGCTGTAACCAGTGGTTTTATCCAAGCCATGGTGCATCCACATTTGTCCCCTCCTCGCCTCTCTACAGTCACTGTTGGACCGATACCTCTGCCTGATGTTTGTAGTGTGATTCTGCTGCAGCTAGAAATTGTACAATCTGACATCAAATGGCGTGACACGGATTACATCAAGATTTTATAACATCACGTTCACACAGTGTGACCGGTCCTTTACCACAACACACACAAACTGATAATAACTTACCTAAAATGTGTAGCTTTAGATTTTATTTGTTGTGTACATAATAAGTAATTACTGATATACAGTTACACCTAAAGTCAAACTTAGGCCACAAAAGGAGTATATTTAATATCAAATGGCCTGATGTTGACGTCATGTGGTGCACATGCAGACCAGTGATGGGTATGGTAAAAGGTATACACAAACCTCTGATGGATTTTTTAATTAGGGATGTATCGATCGGAGTCATTTCAGACCTATAATCCTATATTTGTGATATTTTCTTTTTCTCGTTTTAACAGCACACACCTGCAAACTACAGATCATTAGAATACATGTCATAGAAATCAATCAACATCAATGCATGTGAGTTTCTGTAAACGATCATACAGTAGTGCAGGGAGACACTTTATCACAGGGTTGGTTTCATTTGTCCTTGAAAGGTCATAATACCACTAGTCTAGTTTAAAATATTTTAACAGCAATGAAACCAATAGGGGTGGATTGATAGGTTTTGATCAATATCAATGCCATTATCGATTCTGCCTATCAATCCAAATCCTTAACAATTCCCTTATCAATTCTTGAGGAGTTGTTAAGAGGCAATAAAAAGTTCTACTCAAGTTTCTGCACCACAAGCAAGCATGGTGTGATTTGAGTGTGTGTTTTAATTTTTCTCTTTTATTTTCTTTTCTTTGCTCATACTGATGTAGCAACTGCTTGTATTTGATTGATTGATTTTGTTTCCGTCGTTAACACCTGGTCACCCCACACAGGTAAAGTATACCTACAAACCCTTTGTACTACTGCTTCTAAGTGCAGCTAAGAAAACAGACTTCTCTTTTACTTTCCTAACTAAATACTTTCAGTTTATGTAGATTTTTAGAACACATCCTCCAGCTTTCAGCAGGTGTTTTTGATGCTTTGTGGTTTCTGTAGACTTTATAGAATGCATGCTGTAACAACACTGTAACAACGCTGCTTTCCATTTAACACACATCAACATAGTGAGTCTGGAATATGTAAGACCTGGACCTCTCCTGCTGGAGGCTTCAGTCTAACCTGGATGGTTGTGACTGGTAGGAATGTCCAAACCAGAGAGGGGACGTTCTGTTGGACTTTGTAGAGAGTGTTAGTATCATGTATTAGTTCATGCTGATCATCACTTTTAAACATATTGATGAGTGCATTTGTCACCAGGTTGCAGCTCGATGACTGACTTTGTGATCAGGTCAGTCACATTGCATCTAAGGCTATATTTTAGACAGAAAACGGAGCGAAGCGGTCATCTGGTCTGGTTGTGAGTTCATTCAGGTGGTATAGAAAACTGCTGGACTAGCATGGTGCAAGCATGAGCTTCTAGAGCGCATGTTGGCTCTGTTAGCTAATGAAATGGAAATGTGGTGTTCAGTTGTCATTTTTATTTAAGCCAATTAGACCTGAAGTGGTTTTATTATTTATATGATGGCTGTACATTTTTTTTTACAAAGTGTGGGTATGTTTTTCCATATGACTCTGTTAGCTAACAGGAGCTATCATAATGAGGTTTTCAGCCACACCTACAAATTTGCTCAGTGTGGGGGTTTTTTTAGGAGTATCAAATTATCGCGGTAATTGCGATTAATTAAAAGCTATTGCACCCAATGTGACCCCGTGTCCTATATTGAGTCAAGATGGATAACAGTGTAGTGATATGCCTTCTTTGTAAGGAGTTTGCTAACAATAGCAGCAAAGACGTTAGCAGATTAGCAAGCCATAACTAGACTGGAGGAGAACGTCCCACCGATGAGCAATGCCTGGTCCCAATACTTGCACTTCCACCCTACGGTCATCAGTGAAGTGCGCAGAAGGGTTTGAGTGCGTAGTGAACAAGTGCGCACTTAACTGCAGCATTGGGACAGTGATCAGGTCACGTGTCTCCGCGGCTTCAAATCAGGTTTTTGTCCCAAACCTTTATTTACACCAAAAAAGTCCAAACTCTCAGTGGGAGGCAACAACTGTTCAATACAACAAAATAAAACATAAAACAAACATTACAAAGTCTGTCAGTTTGTATAAACTGTTTGAACATCAACATGTGAATAATCTAATGTAACACACATTACTCAAAAAGGCAAATATTTCTTTAGACTTTACCCTTACATGAATTCTTTATAAACACCAGAGATGTGATAAACGACTGTAATTCACATTTTAAATCATTTATGGAGGGTTTCTTGTTTTTCATTTACATTTATGAATATATTTATTTACCCATATTACAATATTACATAGCATAAAAAGATCTTGTGACAAACTGATGGATAAAGTCTGTACTGCTGTCATCAGTGTCATTTCTTCTATTTTTATTCTCATCTAATCCACCAAGTTCTGCCAGAATTTAGCCAGTTTGACGAGAAAAAGAAAGATGATCAGTTCTTTCATCGTCTTTACAGCAGAATCCACAGGCTCCACCTCAAACCTGGATGTCTTTCTAAGCATTGCTGCTGCTGGGTAGAATCCTTGAATCATTTTAAAGGGCATTTCTTTAACTTTGGGGGGAATAGACCACTTAGTTTGTACGTATTTGTTATTTCGTTATCCTATTTGTTCAGCCAGTCGCTGTTATGCTGTTCAAAATAATTTTTGAAACCGCAACAAGTAATTATTTTGAGCAAAATAAAGTGGAGGAACCGCTACCTTCTCGCGAGATTCTAATGCAGCAATGAATTATGAGTAATACCCTTGGTTGAAGTCCGCTCCGATGCGTAACAAGGGTGGAAAAGGGGGCGGGGATAGGGTCTGGAGTCTCCACCTAGGAGAATTGGGACACCACTTGTGCACCTCAGCGAGGACGTGCAACTGAGGGGCGCGAGCAAGGCCGCCTTAATGCACGGACAAACCGGGGCAGTGGCCAGGGGCCTATGATATTTAGGGGCCTATCATTTCAGGTATAACCAAAAGAAAAAAAAACACATTGTTTTACAATTTGTCAGGTTTTCTGTCAATCAGCTCGTTTAAGGCTGATGATTGGTCCAAATTAGAAGTGACCTACGTCCCCCACGTGATTTGTAAAGGCCCATTGGACCACAGATGGTTTGGGGGCGTGTTCCTCAAGACATAAAGAAACTTGAAAAAATGTCGGGAAATAAATTTGAGAGCGGTGCTCAGAAACGAAATTTGCTCCATGAGACATTACAGAACATACCAAAGCTTACAGAATGTTTTTAAACCAGCCAATAAAGAAGTTGGACAGAGTTCGTTCACACACGCGCCGGGCGGAGCCGCGGAGATGAAGCAGCGCCTGTCGGCCGCAGCGGGGAACTGCTGCCGGGGAGGAGGAGGAGACAGGTACGCCGAGTACTTGGAGCAGCAGAGAAGGTAGAAAACATTATTAATGATTCGGGCCGCTGGGGTGGGAGCATCGTCACTGAACAATACGTTCTTTCTGGGCAAAAGTTGAACTTGGACCTGAACCGTGTCAAAACTCGAGGGAGAGCGAGAGAGAGAGGGAGGGAGGGAGGGAGAGAGTTTGGTTCTGGAGTCTGGTTCTGGAGAGTGGACCAGTACCAGGCTCTCATTTTGTTTTTGTACTCAGGACAAATCAGGACAAATGTTCAGACACCAAATAAAGTTGATCACATCAGGACTCAGTGGTGACTTTATAGAGTTTTATCTCAGTTTAAAATGATGACCTCATAAGTGGACATCATTTTTCTCAGAAACTATCAGGTACAAAGATAATTCTTTGTTTCTACATCCATCAGGTCCCAATCAGCCAAAATAGCTAAGATAAATTAAAATGCAGTCATGAAAGAGTTCAGGTCTTAGGAGGTTAAAGAGAAGGTTCTAGCACTGACCTGCTGGCTGCTGCTTATTGTTTCTGCTGTTATCACTGTTAGATGTTTGTGCAGAGGTTATGGTACATGGTGGTATTTTCACATTATTTTGTTATATTTTTTATAATGTCTAAATTTAAAATAGATCTGGCTTTAATTGTAATGACCGTGGCAAGTCAGACCCAGAACGAGACCCAGACAACAGGATGCACAACAATAAGAGTCTTTATTATAGTAAAGGGGAAAGGGGAGGTGGAATAGAGCTATGAGTCCGGTGAGTAAATCCAGAGGGGAAAACGAGGAGGAGTGGATCTCACCACAGCGGGCAGTGGAAGTCCGTGATCCAGAAGAGGGATGGTCAGAGGCGGTCCGGGTCGGGGACGAGCAGGCAGAATCCAGAGGGAGCAGGCAGAGTCGGTAGTCAGAAACGGAAGGTAGGTCAAATCCAAAAATATCCAAACGAGGTCCGACAGGGATCAGGCTAGAGGCAGTAGTAAGGGGACGGAAGACTGTGGTCATGAATCAGGATCAAGGAACAGAACTAAGAAGGCTTGAAGGCTGTGAGGGTAAACTGCAACAGACGATCTCGCACTGAGGAGCTGTAGAACTGTGGTTAATATAGTCAGAGGAACAGGTGGAAACAATGATGATGATTAGCAGGTGAGGGAGGGGCAGAGAGCAGGAGCGGGTTTCATGACAGTACCCCCGCCACAAGGGGGCGGCACAGGACGCCCCTCAAGGCTGGTCAGGATGGCGACGGCGAAAATCCCGGATGAGGTCCTTATCCAGGACGTGACGGGAGGGCACCCAGGAACGTTCCTCAGGACCGTAACCAGCCCAGTCCACCAGGTACTGAACCCCACGGCCCCAGCGCCTGGACCGGAGGAGACGATGAACAGTGAAGACAGGACCACCGTCGACGAGGCGGGGCGGCGGAGGGGCGGCCGCAGGACGACTGAAACGCGAGGAGGCGACAGGCTTGAGCCGGGACACACGGAACGTAGGGTGGACCCTCATAGCACGGGGCAAACGAAGACGGACAGCCACAGGGTTAATCAGCTTGGCAACAGGGAAAGGCCCCACAAACCGGGGAGCCAACTTACGACACATCACCCTGAGAGGCAGGTCCTTAGCCGAGAGCCAGACCCTCTGTCCCGGGAGGTATCTGGGGGCCTGAGAGCGACGACGGTTGGCAGAACGGGTATACACTGCAGAGGTCTTGCAGAGGGCAGCCCTGGCCCTTCTCCACACCCTGAGACAGCGGCGAGCAGCCACGTGAGCGGCAGGGACAGAGGCAGTCCTCTCCTGAACAGAGAACACAGGCAGCTGGTAACCATAAACGACATGGAAAGGGGACAGACCTGTGGCGCTGGAGGGGAGGCTGTTGAGGGCATGCTCCACCCAGGGGAGGTTGGCCGTCCATTCCGTGGGGTCCTCAAGGCACAGAGCACGGAGCTTAGTCTCAACCTCCTGGTTCATCCGCTCGGTCTGCCCGTCAGATTGGGGGTGGAACCCTGAGGACAGGCTGACGTCAATACCCAACATGGAGCAGAACTCACCCCAGAAGCGGGAGACGAACTGAGGGCCACGGTCAGAAACAATGTCACGGGGTACCCCATGAAGGCGGAACACCTCCCGGGCCATGACACCGGCCAGTTCAGCGGCAGAGGGCAGCTTGGACAGCGGGACCAGGTGCGTCATCTTGGAAAAACGATCCACGATAGTAAGCAGGACACGCTTACCCGCAGAGACAGGAAGTCCTGTGACGAAGTCCATGGAGATATGGGACCAAGGCCGCCTAGGGATGGACAAGGGCAAGAGGAGACCAGCAGGAGGACGACGAGAGTTCTTAGATTTAGCACAGACAGTACAGGCCAGAACGTACTCACGGGTGTCTTTGCGTAGGGTAGGCCACCAGAAACGAGACTGGACGACAGCAGTGGTCTTGGTGATGCCCGGGTGGCAGTAGAGCTTAGAGTCATGACAGAAAACCAGTACCTTGGAGATCAGGGTTTCTGGCACAAACAGACGGTCAGCAGGGCATTGAACAGGTGGTGGGTTAGCTGCATGACTACGAGCGACTAGGCGCTCCAGGCTGATCCGGGTAACAGCTAATCGTACTGAGGAGGGCAGTATGTAGGCCTGGTCAGGCGAGGTAGCGGTCTTAGAGCTGGACTCAAAAACTCTGGACAGAGCGTCGGGCTTAGAATTCTTAGAGCCTGGACGGTATGACAGGGAGAAGTTAAATCGATCAAAAAACAGGGCCCACCTGGCTTGACGAGGATTAAGTCTCTTAGCAGTCTTGAGATACTCCAGGTTCTTGTGGTCCGTCCAGACCTGAAACGGGTGTTCGGAGCCCTCCAACCAGTGGCGCCACTCCTCCAAAGCCTTCTTGACGGCGAGTAGCTCCCGGTCCCCCACTGCATAGTTCCTCTCAGAAGGTGAAAGTCTGTGGGAGAAGAAAGCACACGGATGGAGCTCTGAATCAGTGGCAGAACGCTGGGACAGAACAGCGCCCACCCCGGACTCGGAGGCATCCACCTCGACCACAAAAGGTAAGGAGGCGTCAGGGGACCGAAGGATGGGGGACGAGGCAAAGGACGATTTAAGGAAGTCGAAGGCGGCCTGTGCCTCAGGAGTCCAGGAGAACTTAGACTTGGAAGACGTAAGGCGATGGAGGGGGGCAGCCACAGCACTGAAGTCACGAATAAAACGACGATAGAAGTTAGCGAATCCCAAAAAACGCTGTACGTCCTTAACACAGGCAGGGACAGGCCAGGTGGTGACTGCGGAAACCTTAAGGGGATCCATCTCCGTTCTCCCTGGGGAGATGTTTAACCCAAGAAAGGAGATGGACGTCTGGTGAAAGGCGCATTTCTCTGCTTTGACGTAAAGCTGGTTCTGGAGGAGGCGAAGTAGTACCTGACGGACATGGGAGACGTGAGACTGGAGGTCTTTAGAAAAAATGAGGATATCATCCAGGTAAGCGAACACGAATTTGTCCTTCATGTCCCTCAAAACGTCATCAACGAGATCCTGGAAAACGGCTGGGGCATTAGTGAGACCAAAAGGCATGACCAGATATTCATAATGACCTGATG
>SSNR01000282.1:373739-396524 GCA_006937965.1 Callopanchax toddi
CGGTGGTTACCAGCCAGTATCATGGTAACGGGAACAGTGCAATGAGTGATGCTGTAAATCCTGCGACCATCAATAGCGAAAACCTCCTTGGGTTGTGAGAGGGGTGTGGAGTCCAGTTTAAGAGTCGCAGCCAGCTTGGAGTCCATGAATTCAGTGTCGGCTCCGGAGTCGATGAACACTGGGTAATCACAGGAAACAGGGGACTGAGGGAAAACAGCTCTTAAAACAGTCTGGGGACATCTCTTAACTTTAGACATAGGGCTCAGTAAAGTTCCCCTTACCTTTACTGAGCCTTGGCTTTTAACGGGCACAGAACGGCTCTGTGGTCTCTCCCACCACAATAGAAGCAGAGTCCTAGGCGGGTCCTCCTCTCCCTCTCCTCCGGGGACAATCGGGTGCGTCCGATTTGCATAGGCTCCTCAGGAGAGGGGCGTGGAGACTCTGGTTGTGAGGCAGGAGTGGGAGGAGATCTGGGTAGATAACAAGTAACCGGTCTGACCTGTACGTCTCTGTTCCTCTCCCGTCTCCTCTCCCGAAGCCGTTGATCCACTCGTGACGCCAGCTGTTCAAGTTCCCTGAGGGCCACAGGGGGGTCCCGGGTGGCGATCTCATCCTTGATCTCGTCGGATAAACCCTGGTAAAAAGCATCAAAGAGGGCCTCGGAGTTCCACTTACAGTTTGCCATGAGCGCATGAAAGTCTATGACGTAATCCGCCACGGGTCTGGAACCCTGCCGGATGCTGAATAAACCCCTGGCAGCCTCCCTCCCAGGGCGGACAGGATCAAAAACCCTGGTGAGTGCCTCAGAAAAAACAGAAAAGGAGCTGCAGGAGGCGGAGTTATTCTCCCATTCAGCAGTTCCCCACAGCTTGGCTCTACCTGAGAGGAGGGAGATGACGTAAGCCACCTTGGATCGTTCGGAGGGGTAGGAGGATGGCTGGAGCTCGAAATGAAGAGAGCACTGGACGAGGAAAGACCTACACTCCTTAGGATCGCCAGCAAAACGTTCTGGAGGCGGGAGCTTGGGTTCGTTGCTAGGCGCCGGTGCAGCCGGACGTGACGTGGTGATCGGAGGGTCAGGAGCGCCGGAGGCGCTAGCAGAGGAAGTGCTAGTAGCAGGAGCGCTAACGGCCGTGGTGAGAGTTTGCATCTTGAGAGACAGACCCAGGACGTTGCCCTCCAACTTGTGGATGGCGGTCTCTACCTTCTTGTACCACTCTCGGTCTGGTGTAGTCTCAGTTCTTGGGTCCATGTTGTAGGCGAGATCGTTCTGTAATGACCGTGGCAAGTCAGACCCAGAACGAGACCCAGACAACAGGATGCACAACAATAAGAGTCTTTATTATAGTAAAGGGGAAAGGGGAGGTGGAATAGAGCTATGAGTCCGGTGAGTAAATCCAGAGGGGAAAACGAGGAGGAGTGGATCTCACCACAGCGGGCAGTGGAAGTCCGTGATCCAGAAGAGGGATGGTCAGAGGCGGTCCGGGTCGGGGACGAGCAGGCAGAATCCAGAGGGAGCAGGCAGAGTCGGTAGTCAGAAACGGAAGGTAGGTCAAATCCAAAAATATCCAAACGAGGTCCGACAGGGATCAGGCTAGAGGCAGTAGTAAGGGGACGGAAGACTGTGGTCATGAATCAGGATCAAGGAACAGAACTAAGAAGGCTTGAAGGCTGTGAGGGTAAACTGCAACAGACGATCTCGCACTGAGGAGCTGTAGAACTGTGGTTAATATAGTCAGAGGAACAGGTGGAAACAATGATGATGATTAGCAGGTGAGGGAGGGGCAGAGAGCAGGAGCGGGTTTCATGACATTTAATAATATATTTTCAATTTTGAGCAGATTATTTATAGTTTTTAAGCATGTGTAGTATATGTATTGACATTGTTTATAAGGCAGAGTGCAGTAAGAGGAAGTTTTCGGGCCGTGGGGGGCCTACTGAGCCTCTCAGCCCTGGGGCCTATCGGCTAGTTAAGGTGGCCCTGGGCGCGAGGGTGGGAGTGAGAGTATTGGGACTGGGCCCAAGTCAGCTGATGAATGTTCTCACCAAGTGGATAGAGATGAACTGCAGGTTGATAAACATGGTGGAAGATGAGGGGTTAACAGAGCTGTTACAAACTGAGTCCAATGACCTAAGTAAAGGTTGCAGCAGCACCGGGACTGGATCTGTATGGCGTTTATTCGGTTCCAAAAGTCGGGCACGCGCATTTTGAGCGCGCGCACAGCACACCGAGCGCGCACACTAAACACCGCGCGTGCAAACGGGAGACGCGAGAGGAAAATTGGGACTTGCGAGTGAAAAATGACATTGTGAGAGTGCATTTGTGCACTGAGAGCGAGCACACAGTATCTGTGAGCACTGACAATCAAACACAGCGCGCACGTAAAGCCATCGAGCACGCGGCAGCGACGAGCCTGCGGTCGTCTCTCTCACTGCGCGCTCAGTTCCTTTTTCTGCTCGCTGTCTGTAGAAGACTTTTGAGACTCTGGAGGCGGGACCTGAGGCTGCTGAGCTGTGTCCTCTGATTGGTCAGTTTATGAACTCTACACCCCCTCCCTTCCTGGTCAGTACTCCGGTCCTCCTGTGGATTTTATAAGAGAAAAGTAGCTTCAAAATATGACTCAAGTTACCACCAGCGACATTAATCACATTGTACAACTGGAAAGTCCTTCCCCGAGGAGCAGAAGGAGAGATGATTCAAGTTATATCAATTTACATCGACAACGAGGTAGGTAAACAATGTCCTTAGCTATTAGCTAGCTAGCAGAATCGCTAGCATTCCTAGCCATTTTTAAAACTTTATAATCATTTTCGAAATGATTCAGTGATTATTTTTAAAGACTCAACGTCTCTATCATGTTCATGTTAAGGGGATTTGATGATTCTATGCTGGGTTTATTTAAAAACAGCTTGGTGTGCAGTGCACGTTGTGTTGCTGAGCTTCTGACTGCAGATAGCTGCATAGCTAACCGCTAACCCTGCTGTGTGATCATAACTAGACCGTCAGTTCTGCTCTGCAGACTTTCATATATTCACATATATTGTCTGGTTTACCAGGCTAGTGTGATCAGTCACTGACAACTGACGCTCGGTGTGCTGTGCGCGCGCTCAAAATGCGCGTGCCCGACTTTAGGAACCGAATAAACGCCATAGGATCTGTTCAAGTCTGTTAAACACAATAAATGACTTCATAAAGACACTTTTTGTTGTTTTATATCAATTTTTTAATCTGCTACAGTAATGTAATGAATTTAAGTGAAAATACATCAAGATGAGGACTTTCCTCTGCAAAGTTTTGTCACAATATTGTTGGTTATAAGAAGAGGCATAAAACAGTAGAATTCTGCCTGTTGTTTTGGGGGGACTTAAACATTCACACATCACAATTAAATGTATTCAATGCATCACGTCAATAACAATGAACAAAATGTGGCTTTGGCTAATTTAATGGTACTACACTGAAAGTCAGGGGGTTTTATTAAACATCTATTGTTACTTCTCTCAGCGTTCTGCGTGAAAACCAGCCTGTCATGTGATGCTCCTAACACTCACAGGAAGGGTCACGCTGCTGGGTGCACAAGAAGCATCTGTATTCACTTCACCCAAGTATTCTATCCCATTATAGCCTAAAATATCTACGTTCACAATTATGGAGCATGCAGGACTGACTGATGTCAGTAGGTGGCAAAGTTGTAATGTTTAGGTGATTTTATCTTTTAACTTTATCCTAAAAATGCATAGGTTTATTTAGGCTGTGTTAAAATGTGTCTAATAGCATTAGACAGCTAAATAAAGCTACATTTCCTACTTGATAATTTCATATGAGCTAAACGTGCAGCTGTAGTTTGTAATGCATTGTTGTTAGACAGGAGACCTAACAAGTGACAGCTGAGTCTGACAGCCTGCACCTGGAAACAAGCTGATGGGCCTTGTCAATCTCAAAGATCCTTTAGGGGATTCTTACAGGCTAATAGCTGTGTTGCTATGTAATCAGTCTTCAGTAAACATGCAGTCGATTCCTCTGATCTCCTCATAGCTCATATGATCCTATCCACAAAGGAGGAAACCATCTCTCCAGATTCAACTTGGCTTAAAAGACCTTCTGTGGTAAAACACAGGATTATTCAGGTCAGGGTAGACATTTTTATGTTGATGGAAAAATGCAAATGGAGTTGTTTATTTTACTCAAGGCTTCCCTCGCCTTCGCTCATGATTAATGGGATGGTCATTGCGTTTGTAATGGAGAACTTTGTCCACAAAACACATTGATACTGAGGCCTGTTTTACATTCCCATCCCAGCTGCATCAACCTATCAGTGGAAGTACTGAAAAACAACTGTCTGCATGCAAAACGGTCCAATCAGAACACACAAAAACCAGGAGACTGGGAAAGAAAAAAGATAGTTGAACTTCTCATTATTTAATTGGTTCCTTTTATAATAAAAGATTAAAGCAGAAAAAATAGGTCCATAAGATGGATTGTTTTTCATCACATTGAATTATTAATGGGAAAGGTGTCCCGTTCTGGACACAAAATAAAAAACATGAATTCATGTATTAAGTCCTATCTTTGACATCAAAGTACAAAAAACTGGTCTAAACTAAGTGGAAATGTAGCTAAAAAGTGAGAGCTGGAGACATTTTGTGCACAAATAAATTTATTTTGGAAGTTTTTAAACCTGCAGAAGAAAATGTGTTGTTGAAATAATGGGGAGTCTGTGTGAGAGCAACATTGATTTATAGTCCACAGAAACCATCAAGCCAATGAAGGCTTTTTATGGATGAATAAAGGAATTTTATTTTGCTTCCTTACAAAATCCAAATGACAGTTAAAATAAAGTATACAAAAAAAATGACTATCACACAGCAGAGATGGAAATAAAAACACACTGAGATATTTACATATTATAACTAAAGAGAATTCATGGTCTGCACTCAGTCAGCAGCCTGTGTAACATGAAAATAACTGAGATTCAAAGTCCATCTGAGTCAAATTAACGTCTTCTGTTTTGTAAATATTTACATACAATAAACACAGTATTGACCTGAATATACAGTAGGACGACCCCAATTATAAGACAACCCCCTTTTCAAGCCTAATCCACTGAAAAAAGGATTAAATTCAATTTTTAAAGAAACTATTTTTATTGAAATTTTGAGAAAATCATTTAAATAATACCATAATTACAGACTTGTTTTGATATTTTCCTATTAATCCGGGGTTATAGTTCTTCATCATGGCGACAGATTTCAGTCAATCGGGGAAAAAGAGAGAAAAAGTTTAGTTAAATCTCTTTCACGCTTTTTCTTCTCCTTCTGTCTCTCTCATGCATCTGTGTGTGTGGCAGTCAGTCTCATCGGGCATTTTAATCCCCAGTGGGAGCTGGTCCGGACCGGGACCGGTCGCAGTCTGAGCTGCTTCCTGTTGCTGCTGTTTTGAACAAAAAGCCTGCGCCCTCTGCTGGTGTGGTTGTGTAATGACACTAAAAAACTAGGCCGCGATTACAAGGCGACCCCTCCCTTTTCACACTATTTTCAATGATAAAAACCGTCGTCTTATTTTCGGGTCAATACGGTAATTCTCAGTTTAAATGGGGTGTGTGGGTAACTGTTCTGAAGAACAGAGGAAGGAAAATATCTGTTTTTCAGACAGCAAAAATGAAACAACATCAGCGCTAATCAATAATAGCCCCACACTGTCTGCTTAGAAATACTCTGACCCTTTTTTACTGATGAACCCTTCCTCAAAGGATCACTCTAAAGCACAGCTAACATTATAAACAATTATTATCCTACCTGAAAGCTCTTTGATTAGGCTCAGTTACCTCCTTAGAGCAGCCCAATTCTACTCATTCAAATGCAATCCTTTACCTCAATGTTGATTCTACATCACACAGTCTTTCCAGCAGACATTAGATTTTTTTCTTTTAGCATAATATTCAAGCTGTGCTGGAAGGACCACAGCTAGCTGCTGATGCAGCTATTTTACACACACAAATAACCATAGAATGGATTTATTTTTTAATCCGATTCAAGGTTTTACTCTTTTCAGATCTTGCTGACCTGTTTACCTGCTGTAGTCTAGTGCTTTTCAAAGCAGGCTTCTCTAAATGCTGGTATTGTGTGTACAGGCCCCAACAGAAAAAAAACTATTTTCACATTTTTCTCAAACGTGTTATTACTTTATTTGACCTTGATTTAAAAAAAAACATCATGAGGTCAGGGATAGACAGGAGCATTTAGGGAACAGAATGAAAAATCTTTCTGCAGATAAAATTGACCATCCTAATGTGTTAAATAAAATGAAATCATGCCCCCACCTCCTCTGCTTATTGAGATTTCATTCAATTGAAAAACATGCATGAAAACAATTTGGAGCATTGTTTTGAATGTTGTAAGGAACAGTGGGTGTGACATTACTGCCTTTCTTTTAGTAAAATATGACAGAATGTTGGAAGTGGTGGAAGAAGGATGAGACATCATTCAGTTCTTCACTCAAAAATTGATTCCATCCCTTTGTTTTTCTCCCACAGGCAAACAAAAACCGTCCCCTCACTGGCCAAACAAACACCCAGCTTTTAATCATGGCTCTCCCTCACACAGGAGGGACACACCCTCTTTACTCCAGCTACACTCAGTGTGCAATTAAGACTCCATCTTCTGGGTTCCTGCTGGCTTATCAGATCAGCCCTAAAACTAATGACAATGTTAACGAGCACAGGATGGTTCAACATTTTCTAATAACAAAATAATAACGGATACATTTCATCTGAAAACAGGAAACAAATACAGTGGTGTCATTTACCATTTATCTAAACCACCAAGGAAGACTTGGTGCTTCCTAACACTGAAGCTTCTTCATGTAACATTTACAGAATTTATGAGCATGTTTAACGCCTGCAGTTCTTCAGGGTCACTTGACTCAGCGAGGACCCTTTAAACTAGAAGACGACCACACTAAGGAGGTAAAAATCTAACAAAGTGGATGGTCTCTGCAGAGTCTTGGTGAGGTCTTCATGAAAGACGAGGAAAAGAGAGTACAGTGTCTGTGGACCCATGAGGTTTTGACTGATTCAAACTACCAACCTATATCTCCCACAGCTAAGGAATCTTATAAATCTTCACGTGCAGTTCTAGTCTTAAACGTCACTAAAATTTTTAAAGTAATACATTATGTGTAGGTTCAAATCAGAGGTTGCACTCCAGGGGTAGGCAGCCCTGCTTGTTTTCCAAATACACTGTTAAAAAAAATAAGCCAGTTCAACTTAGAAACAAAAGTTCAGCGGCTGCCTTAAAAATTTGATTCATTTCAACTTAACCAAACACTTTCTTTCAACTCTAAATGTCAAGTTGTACAAATATCATAAATTGTAACCATGCATTGTTTTAATCTAAAATTGTTAGTTGAAACAACAAATCCTGTTAGCTTAGCTATTTTAAAAAAATCAGTTTATCTTGTTCAACATCCATCCATCCATTTTCTGTAACCGCTTCATCCTCCACAGAGGGTCGTGGGGGAGCTGGTGCCTATCTCCAGCGGTCAGGGGGCGAGAGGTGGGGGACACCCTGGACAGATCGCCAGTCCACCGCAGGGCCACACAGACGAACAATCAGCCACACACACCTAAGGACAAATTACTAAATCAATTAGCCTGATAGTCATGTTTTTGGTCCATGGGAGGAAACCAGAGTGCCTGGAGAGAACACATGCATGCACAGGGAAAACATGCAAACTCCACGCAGAGCCGGGACGCAAACCCACAACCTCCTGGATGCAAGGCAACAGTGCTAACCAACTGCACCAACATGCAGTCCCTTCTTCAACATCCATCCATCCATCCATTTTCTGTAGCCGCTTAATCCTCCACAGAGGGTCGCGGGGCAGCTGGTGCCTATCTCCAGCGGTCAAGGGGCGAGAGGCGGGGGACACCCTGGACGGGTCGCCAGTCCATCGCAGGGCCACACAGAGACGAACGAGACAAACAACCACACACCCACTCACACCTAAGGACAATTTACCAGCCCAATTAGCCTGACAGTCATGTCTTTGGACTGTGGGAGGAAACCGTAGTACCCGGAGAAAACCCACGCATGCACGGGGAGAACATGCAAACTCCACGCAGAGAGGCCGCAGAGCCGGGACGCGAACCCACGACCTCCTTGCTGCGAGGCAACAGTATTAATCTCACCATAATCTTGAAATTAATCTAGATTAAAATGACTCATTTAATAAACTTTAATAATAGTCTCAGGTTTTCCCTCATTCAGTTCAAGAAAACTGCCAGCCATTCAGCTCTTAGTTGAATCCAAACATTTCAGAAGAATTTTGAAGTGTTGTTTGGAGGAAAAGAGATGTACAATTTGATATCATCAACATAGAACTGATATCTGAAATCTGAAGATATCCTTGACAGATTACAGTAAGGACCAAGAGGGATCTAAATTACAGATAATATTGCAACATCAGCAGAATGAAAGTTGTATTGTAGAATGCTGTAGATTGTGTCTGATTGCTAAATTTTACCCATCATTCACCTGTTGGTCAATCATAATAAACTTGCGTTTTTTACATGATCTCACAAAAATGTCATGTTTCTGTGAAAATACCAAAGTATCCAGAGAGACATATTTTCAAAAGATTCAACAAAAATCTCTAAACATTATGATGTACTGAATCTCCCATAGAAACAGACTTGTTTGTAAATATTTTACAGGCTACATGAATATTAAGCTGGAACAAGGTGAAACAGAAGAGGCAGACCTGAGATGCTTTAACAGCTGTTAAAGGGCCAGCCTTAAAGCGTTTGCTGTGCAAGCTGAGCGGAGGAGAAAGCTCTGAAAAAAATAGATCAAGGGTTTTTCTCAAATCACCATGCTTTGTGTTTGCACTCAGTGGCAGCAGCCTGCGGTGAATAAGACAGCCTCACAGGGTGTTAACACTCCAAAGAATCTTCATTGCTTCAGGCGTCTGCAGGTACATGGATGGGTGTGAAGGACGTGACAAATGAGTCTGCAGTAATGAGTTATGAAGAGAGTCTAAACGAACAGATAATGTGATTTTAGGATAATAAAATTATCTTCATGACCATCTGCTGCATAGTAAATAAAGCTTCACTATCAATATTTTGATGACAGTAATGCGAGTTTGAGCAGCTGTCTATGGTAATACACATATAATAAATACACTGAAAAGAAAGCAATTTAATTTGAGAATTTTTAAGAACTACTCACATTTATTTGGAAGAAAATGGAGCTGAAACCCTTTTCTGCAATTTCAGTGTCTGGTCAGCTGATGGACTTGCATTAAAATCTGCCTAACATACAGTATTGTGTAGTGATAAACATACTGTACATGCATAATGTTATCAGTTATGATTTCACCACAGAAATATTTCTCCATTTGATCAGAACACTCGGCCCATAGAAGGTCATGATCCCTGCTCAGACCCCTCATCCTGGTCCATCCTCTCATTTAGTTTTAGTTTGGTCTATTACCCATGTTCTCTTCATCAGGTTTTGTATTTTCTCCATCTTTTGGGTCCACCATGTGTATGTGTGTCTTGTGTTTACAGTTTAGGTTACGTTTCATGTCTAGTTTTATTATTTTCCTGGTGGTATAAAGGAGGTATGGGGCGGTCTTCGTGCAGGGTTACAGAGACGTGAGACGGAAGTTCCCTTAGTAAACAGACAGGTGACTTCTGCTTCTGCTCATAACGCCAGAAGCACGGTTTGTGTTTATGGAAGTAGGCGTCTTTGGGGCTGTGCGTCATGTCCTTGCGCTGTTCACCGGCGCTGCGCCGTTCAGCGGAGGGTTACAGCTGCTCTTTGTCATAAAAGTAGTCCCGAGTTAAAAATAGTACATGTAATTCCTTCGTGTTACTTTTTATTTTCCCTTGCAGTCGATATGTTCACTGAGGTCACTAGGCTGAATTATTATCACCATTTAGTGAGTTTTATGGACGTGTTTTCTGGCAATGCTATCTGGTACCATTCACTTACAGTGTTTGAGTTAAGCTAAAGCAAAAAGAGTACTGCCGGATCAGGAAAACGGCTGCTTACAAATAGTTTTTGCCCACTTATCTAATTCTGAGGAATATGGCAATAGACAAAAAATAACTTAGTGGTGGAGTATCACTTTAATGTCTTTGTTAAACCTAAATTTAGAACTAGAATTAAAGAGTTTGGCTCTATAATTTATGGAATCACACTGGAATAATTTAGACATGGAAACTAAAGCTATAGGGTCATTATGCACATTTAAAAAACATTACATCCTTTGCTTTTTTTAATTATACTGATTAAAGGGAAAAAATTAATTGTATTGGGTGAGCAACGTCATGAAAACTGTCATGTTTGTTATATATTTACTTGATGGGGTCTTTTTATTTGTTAGTTTTTTGGGCTTTTTTTTATTCCTTGCCTTGGATAAAGGGGCAGTGATTAATAAGGGTTTCTCTTCAATCTGCTCCCTTTCATTCTATTATTTGACTGAAATGTTATGTTCATGTTTTATATTTTGTTTTGAATGAAATAAAGATTTGAGAAAACACTTTACTATAATGATACCCTGCAACTTCTCAAAAGGGAAGCTTAGGGTGAAAGTCACAGCTTGTACATTTTTTGATGTTCTATTCCCAACACACAGACCCCTCCCCCACCCTCTTCATCACTGAAGTGTGAAAAGATGCTTTGCTGTCCAAACTTGGCAATCTTTGACCAGCTCAGAGTTGGACAAGGTCAGAAGAACAAGGTGATGGTCGATGTGCTGCCAAATGTGGGAAGTTACCACCTTTTAGAGCAAGCATTCCCGCTTGCTCTAAAGGCTAACTGGACTTTGAACACTAAAGTTTTCAAACTGAGTGGAGTCTATTAATCATTGATGGTCCATTATCCACGTTCCCACGTTTATATCAATTACTGCCATGTAGCAACTAACTTTGTTGTAAATCTTCATTTACACATAGAAAACAGCCTTAGGCCTTCCTGTGCATTGGCCTGTGTCAGTGAGGCAGATTAATGACCTTATTTGTTTTTCTGCACCAATAGCAAGAATGAAATCAGCAAGCACGCTGTATCACTGCATAGTCTTCTTTATTCATTTTAAACCTAGACTTTTCTTTTCCTCATGTTGGAATCTATGGAACCATTTTTATTACCAGAAGAAAGTTTAACATGTTTGTCACAAAAGACTCATATCAAAAACAGCAAAGGTAGACATCATGGAGAATTTGTGTTTTAGGGTTAATTCATTTAGACCCATTTCTCACTCTGTGAAATGATGATAGCATTTAATCTGCAGTCGTAGCCTAAATATGTAAATGTTACTGGCATCCCAAACAGAGATCCACATCAGACTGAAATCTGGGCCCTGTACAAAGGCAGAGGTAGCCTTTTCATGTTGAAAATGAAACCCCAGGAGGTCCTCTAGCTTTGTCAGTCATGCAAAGCCAGGCTCTAAAATAAAATTCTCTTACTCCATTTTATTCATGGATTTTTGTTGCCAGCATGTTACCAAACATCTCTGTAGTTTTTATAGTCACTAAAGAACAGGCCCCAGTCGTCCATGGAATTCTAATTAGGAGTTTGTGCTTTGGTCTAATTCACAAAGCTGTCACCAGAATTCTCTGGTGAGAGAAGCTTGGCTATTTTTAAATTAGTTATTATGCATGTAATTATTAAAAAATTAAGTCCTTGTAAATAATGCTATGCTCACAATGGTTACAGTGACAAACCAATTCATGCTTCAATGTATCATATGTATTAGAGTGTATCTGCTGTAAAGCACTTTGGTGCAGCCTCACCTGTTTATAAAGTGCTATATAAATAAATATGCAGGACAATGCAGGTCCTAATGCTCAATTCTAATTTATAGCTGAGATCATAGTTTTTGTGATTGTTGACAGTTTAAATCCGAATGGTCTTTTGCTCTGAAGCGACCCGCATGTGCAGAAGGCATGACGTTGTGGTGTATCTACAGAGGTAAATACGAATGCTACACATTAGCATGTGTGTATCGATTCTAAAGTCGTCGTTCAATCAGAACTAACACAAAATGGTGACCAAGTGATGAAGCAAAGCTTGTTCCACATATTCCTTACCTGCGATGTTGTTGCTTCATGCACCCTCTGGTGCAGGTTTGTGGAGTCCGTCATGTGTTAAATGTATTAAAGTCAGATGAAATGTGACTCAACCATTTTGTCTAAAGTTGCTATGAAAACCATTAGATGTAACCAATTTAGGACCACATATGACAGGGATCAGGGTGGGATTTGAGTGCCATGCAGACTGTCATAACAAACCAGATAAAGGCCAAAAATTGGATTTGGATCACTTCAGCCTGCAATGTGAATGTAGCTTAATTTTCAGGGCAAAAAGTGCCACTTCTCAAAAACCTGTGTAACCCTTAAAGCCATACTCAGTAGCCAGGTAAACAAACGAGGTCTCGCTAGCTATTTTACAGAAACACGACTCTGTGAACTCACCCCTCCCGTCGGGTAAAATCCTTACGCCAGCCTTACACCGGACCTAGAGAACTGCGGGACAACTACTTTATTGATTTCTTTCAGGGGATTTTTTAATCTCCACAATATATTTATGGCTATGTTGGAATGTTGTTAAGAGGCTTTAAAAAAACATTAAAAGCTACATTGTTTACCTGGCTACTGAGTATGGCTTTAACCTATTATTATATAATAAGTGAGCGACAGGCAGTCAGTAGTCTCACTAGTTCTGAGAAATGTGCTCAAATCTGGATCAGAAATCAGAATAACTAGTTTCGGTAGGAGAGCGAGGGTTGGACATCAATATGACAACAACAACAATTCTGCAGCTTGTTTGTCTTATTATTAATTGTAACAACAAGAAAAAACAATTTGAACAACAATAAAAAAAACAATAAACACTATAACAATCAAATAAGCCAGAAATCCCAAAATAAAATGACCCCAAATAAATCAGTGTCCTTTATCGTTGGGGCCCTTTAATTCACTCTCGGTTTGAGTGAACTTAATGTATCAGAGTTCTTTTCCTACCACTTCCATTCAGCCACCTAGCTTGGGCTAGGAATTTTCTCACAAAGGTTCGGGGTGATCCTTCGATGGAATCCAACTGGAATGACTCAGTCTCTCAGTCTTGTCGACGCTCAGTTCTGTATCCTGGAAATGAAAGCCTGACCTAACGACCGGTCAGAAAAATCCACATTCAGTACAATCATATAGTTTCATATCATCACCAGTCAACATAATACTCATCTTCAACTGGTTCAAATATTCACTTTCATATGATCTCGTTCAAACCATATTATTCTATTCAAGTTTCATTTAGTTGTGCAACAAATATATATTCTCTATTTATAGTATGAAACTATAAATGCTATTTTAAACAGCTATTCCAGTGCATTTGAGTAACAAGGCACTTCATGTAACAAGCTGTCTTTTCCTTTTGCAGGCTACCATCACTACTTGCCTCTTGTGTAGGAGTGGGAATTGATAGGTTTTTATCAATATCAATGCCGTTGTTGATTCTGCTTATTGATCAGATTCCTTATCAATTCTTCAGTAGTTATTAAGTGGCAAAAAAAGTTCTACAGTCTTCTGCACCACAAGCAACCATGGTGTGATTTGTGTGTGTTTTAAAAAAAAATTCCAAGTACTAGGATAAATTAAGTTATTGCTGTATAAAACAAGAACTACAGAGAGGTCCGACTGTTGATTAAATGTTAAAAGGGCTTGTCATAGCAGCGACAGCATCAGAGCAACGAGGGGAGATCCAGGACAAACCCGGGTCACCCGGTCCTGCTTCTGGACTCAAACCTCTGCAGAGCCTTCAGCCTCCTGAGTCTCTCAGAGACTGCAGAGTGTGATTTGTGTAAAGCGGAGTGAGGGACTCTGCGTTTGTTGCGACTTCATCTGTAAACGCTGCCGCGGTTTGGGTGCGGTCATCTGGACCTCACCTCGCCCCTCCGCTGCTCACGCTGTACTGGTCCGACAAAAACCGAGTTATTGTTCTGTCGGACCAGAGAGAGGTGGATAAAAGTCTAATTTCTCCGTGGGTGTGACCTCGGTTTTAGCACTGCTCTGTCCAGTGCTCACAGATATTCTGGCTAGACCTCCCCCCAACTCTGGTGTTGCCATGCTCTGCAACCAGCCTATGAAGTGGACCAGCCAACCTGGCAAAACCCTCCACAAAGCGTCGATAATAACTGGCAAAACCCAGAAATGACCGCAACTCCGATACAGTGGTCGGCCTCTGCCAACTTGCCACAGCTTCCACTTCACGGGGGTCCGTAGCCACACCCTTCTCTGAAATCACATGTCCAAGATAACACACCTCTGGCTGAAAAAAGGCGCACTTGGACAACTTGACCTTAAGCCCTTCCCGCTGTTGCTCAACAGTAGAGGAGAACACCACGATGCCGTCCAGGTAGAGTAACAGCGACTGACACTGCTGATCGCCAAAGATCCTTTGCATCAGCCGCTGAAAGGTGCTTGGGGCGTTACACAGACCAAAAGGCATGCGATTCCACTCAAATAACCCAAATGGAGTGCAAAACGCTATTTTGGGCCGATCAGCTTCAGCCACCGGGACCTGGTTATAACCACTGGCTAAATCCAAAGTGGAAAACCAGCATGCCCCGGCCAAAGCATCCAGCGACTCCTCAATGCGGGGTAGCGGAAAAGCATCCTTACGGGTTTTCCCATTCAGCTGCCTATAATCAACGCACATACGCAAACCACCATCTTTCTTCCAGACCAGGACGATGGGGTAAGCATAGGGGCTATTACTCTCCCGAATAACCTGAGTTTCAAGCAGGTGATTAATATGCTCCTTCACCGTCTCATAGTCCGACGGGGGAATGCGTCTAAAGCGCTGATGGACTGGAACCTCATCAAGGAGGGGGATCTCATGTGAGATCAGGGTTGTACACCCTATCTCCCCATCACCATCTGATGATGGTACTTCAGAAGGAGTGATCTCACTTTCACCTCATCCGCAGCTGCCAACATCGACAGGTCCAACGCCTCCAACTGAGCCAACACCGACTCTGAGCCCACCGGAGGTGACCCAGCAACAGGCGGCACCTCCACCACACCGGCCAGTAAGCTAGCCAGGGTCGCATCAACCAATGTACCCAGCTTCGTCCGAGGAAAAAGGCACGCCTCCGTACATCCCACATTAACCACCATAAGGTGAGCCACTCCTCTATCCACCCTCACCAAAGGGGGGGAGGCAACCAAACCGGCAGGAAGGCCGGACTCCAAAGGTTCAAACAACATTGTTGAACCAGAAAACTGCTCCGAGCAGCAGGCAGCCACTAACTTCATCATGCCACCAGCAATCCGATGAGTCCTCTTCCCCAGAACCCTAACTACACCCGACTCTGGTCGAGATGCCCCCCCACAATCCTGGTGGCACCACTGTAATGCCTGCACCACAGGCTCAGGTGCCCCAGCCACCACGGGCAACTCAAACAGAGCCAGGCCATGCTGGCCAAAACACTCATCATAACACCGGCGGATGATATTCATCCCCAAGATGCCCGGCAACCCTGGTGCACCATTCACGGGGTCCTTGACTACCAACACCCCACACTTTGTTAATAATCGGCCACAGAGCTCCACATCCAACTCCAAATAGCCGATGTACGGGATAGCTAGTCCATTAGCAGCCCTTAGCTGCAGCCAGTTACAGGCCTTCAATTGGTCTAGCACCCAACACCCAAAATTCTGATGAAAAAAACTTTCAGTCATAGTGGACACCATAGATCCAGTATCAAGGAGACAGGGAACCAGCACCCCACCCACCATCACATCCACGTGGGGGCAAGGCGCTATCAACTTAGAAACTGGTCCCAGCTGTGCTGCCACTACCTCAGAGCCAGTAACGGCTCCCGCTAAACTGTGGCTCTGCAGTTCGGCGGGCCTCAGTTTTCCGCCAATGCAACATTACTCTGGCTCTTGGGCCGCCTCCCCGACCCAGAGGACTGAGGGCGAGACACTCGCACCCCATCACAATCCCTGGCGTAATGGCCAAGCTGCTGGCACCGCAGGCAAACCTACTGAACTCCGATCATCGGGGCGCAATCTCTGCCGGGGGGGCTGCAGGGTGGAGACACTCCGAGCAAGCTCAGCAAGCTGCTCCTGCTGGAGTCTCAACATCTCCCTCAACTCATTCATCTCAGCAACCTGAGATGAACCACCCAGCGCCCGGGGACACTGCACGTCACACTGGAGGCCCACCACAGTAGAGCCCAGGACACACCGGTCTCCTGCACCTCCCTGCAAGCCCTCCCGCTCCCACCTTATTGCCTCAGCTCTCACGTCCAGCAACATGGCTGCGGGCTTCTCACGCACAAACCTCTTCAATTCATGGCGCAATGACGCATCCACCACATGCTCAATGAATTGGTCACGCAGTAACAGCTCCGTATTGAGCATACCACTGGGTGCCTGCTGCTTTACCGCAGCCATAAGGCCCATCAAGGCAAGGGAGAACTCCTGGAGAGACTCCCCTTCCTGTTGACGCCGTAAAAAGAAAGCCTGCTGCAGAGCAACGTAGGAATATGAACACTCATACAGCTCCTTCAATACTGCAATTATCTTGGCAGAGTCCTCCCTCTCAGCTCCAGAGCGGAACCTAATTTCCTCACGAGCTTCTCCTCCCAGGTGGTCATACAAAAAAAATGCCCGATCTGCCTCGGACACGTGATGGGCTCTCATGCAGGCCTGCACTTCCTCCAGCCATTCAGCTAGCTCTATACCCCCCCTCCCAGTAAACACGGGACATTTACGGTCCGGTGGAACCAGCACCAACCTCTCAATAGCAGGGACACTAGTACTAGAAGCTGGGGCAGAGAGTGTACTAGAAGATGGGTCTCCAGTACTAAGGCCCGGAGAAGCGCTCACCTGCTCCATAATGGCTTCCTGTAAAATCAGCTCACAATAGGCGAAGATTTAAGTTGTCACTCACCAGAGAAGAACACTACTTCCTAAATCATCTCAGACGCACTGCTGTCTTGTTTCTGTCAAC
Source organism: Callopanchax toddi (assembly GCA_006937965.1). NCBI lineage: Eukaryota > Metazoa > Chordata > Actinopteri > Cyprinodontiformes > Nothobranchiidae > Callopanchax > Callopanchax toddi. Next base: position 390,768 of record SSNR01000282.1, read on the forward strand.
CTACTAAAAACACAAAACATCACATACACAAGCAACTAACACCAACACCCCCCCCCCTAAAAAAAACAACAACAAAAGAAAAAAAAGAGAGAGAGAGAAAAAAATGTACAATAATCCCCCCCAAAAAAACACAACACGTCTCCGCCTACAAGCCTGCAGACCTGCCAAAACAACACCAAGTGTGACCTCAGTTTTAGGAGCTGCAGGCTCAGCTAAAAGAAGCGGCAGACAGAGACGTGTTTCCCCAATTAAAATAGACAATTTATTATTACTATTCTAAAACAGTGAAACAACACAGCTGCCTACCCGGCAGCGACAATAAAAAAATGGAAGAGTACCAGCGGTGAGGCTCGCAAGGTGTGCCTCTCGGACACCGCACTTTCAGTCTGTGACTCCAGTCCCACGCCCAGCTCCTCCTTTAGCTGATGAGACTCCTTGTGGGCCGTGAGCTTGACCCGCGTGCTGATCCGCGCTTCCAGCTGATCTGCGCTTCCACCGCATCCAGCCATGTCCAGCCTCACAGCTCCACTCAAAGTTGGGGGCCGAGTCCTCCGTCACAGACAGCAAACACCGCTGGTCTCGCCCACACACGCCGCACACACACGGCTCTGGATAAAAAAGACAGCAGGCGCCTTCTTTCCCGGGACGTCCTAGACATATAACACTCATTACACTACATCCCTCAAATGACACAAGGAAGTAACAGACCGCACATACCTCCGTCCACTTAGTTATGCCCACCCAGGATGATAGAAGCTCCTCCACTACAAGCGATCGGTGACCCACCAATGACCACTGCAACAGCTCAGGGTTAAAACCAGACTCCCACATTGCCCCGCAGCAGAACAACCCATACATACCGTGCGTCTGTCACGAAAGCAGCCCGCCGCCCGCCCGAACGCCGAGCCAGGACAACGCGGAAGCGGAAGAGACCTCTCTTCGGCACTACTGGGCTCACCTCCTTTTATACAGTGCCCCCTGGTGGACCATAGATCAGTCCATTATCACCGGGTGAATTCAATCCCGCTACATGGGAAAGATTACTGACCAGCCAATTTTGGGAAAAACGGAAACAAGAGAATTGTTAAGAAGAATTGTTGAAGTTAGAGGTGAACAATTCTGATGGAACTGGTCTGTTGGAACCGGTTCTAAGCTGGAACCAGTTCTCGATTCCCACCCCTACCTTGTGTCTCCACTGTTTTTCTTTTCACCGTCATAAACTTCTCCATCTCTACTCCTCCATCAGCGCTCTCACTCTCTATAGTAGGGCACTCGTGTTTGTCTACTTCTACTGGGTTAAAAGGGAAGCCTATTGATTAGATTGAATGCTGCTGCCACCTAGCGACTGGGGGTGGTTTAGAATTCCATTTTGAAGAAAATGTGCTAAAAAATAATTAATTCACGCTTCATCCCGCGCCCCCCCCTGTAAAGCCGGGCATGCCCCACTAAGTGGGGACCACTGGGTTATTAGAACTCCGTGATTGGTCGGATTTCTCCTAAGGAATCATGGGAAGTCTCTGTGATTGGTCAATTTCTCCTGATGAATTATGGGAAATGTAGTAAATCCATGTTTCAGCAGAAACTCCTAAACTAATCAGTTTTCCCTTTCTTTTCTGTGATTATGTTGTTTTTCTTTTCAAGTCTTTTCTTTATTAAGATGGGATTCTTTATTTCTAGCTGGTTTTATCAGTTTTCAAAAATCAAAAAAACTGAGAAGGTTTGTCGAGGACATTTTCTTTTATTCTAATAAAACAAGGCACTCAAACTAGGATTGTCAAATTAGCGCATTAATTGTGATTAATTAATTACAGCCATATTTAGCACGTTAATTATCTTTATCACGATAATCTCGTTTTTAATCTATCATTTCTGTATGCGGGCTTCTGCTATAGGTGTGTGTGTGTGTGTGTGATGGGTTGGGCTGCTGGTGGCATTTGTGCGTCACTGAATTGCACTTTCAGGAAGTGATCACGAGCTCTGCAATGGCGTAGATTTGCTCTTGACAGGGGGGGCTTGATGTTCGAACGTGCACCGAAACAGCAAGAGAGGAATAAAGTGCTTACGCCGGTCAATCCAGACATGCCCCCTTCCCCTGGACAGAGGTGCACACACAGCAGGACAGCACCTCAGCTGCACGTGTTATTGGTGGGGACACATCACCTCTGTCCATGCCAAATCTACGCCCATGGCTCCATGCGTGATGTCACAACGTCAGACACCACCGGTGCAGGTGTTATGAACCCGGCTTCACTGAGCATCCACGACCTTTTGAGCGCACTTTAGCTGAGCCCCGCAGCATGGCACTGTTTAAACAGTTCAGGCCCCTCTTCTCCTCTCCAGTCCCCCACCCCTGTACTCAAGCCAGTTGTGTCCTTTAAAATCAAACTGTCCTCCTTGGTGGAAGACAAGGGGTTAACAGAGCTGTTACATACTGTATCCAATAACCAAAGTAAATGTTTCAGCAGCACTGGGACTGGATCTGTTCAACTCTGTTAAACACAATAAATGACTTCATAAAGACACGTTTTGTTGTTCTATATCAATCTATTGGTCTGACACAATCATTTAATGAATTTAAATGAAAATACCTCAAGATGGTTCAGACTTCCGGTTTGAACGACACCATGATGGCAGCACCGTGAACGGGCTCCCGAGGAAACCTGTGAAATTTCAACATTCTACCCCATAAAGACGACGCAAAGTGGGACCTAGAGGTAGTTAAATGAGGGGGTAAGCGAAACACACCGAAACTAACTTTACAAAGAATCAACGAAACGAGTGTTACCTGGCGAAACAGCTACCTAGCTAACGCTAAAGTGAACCACTGCTCGACATGAGGCTACATGCTCGGGTGGACTTTTCACTGCACGGCGAGTCAACATGGCTAACATAGACGTGATACTTAAGGAACTGAGAGACTTTCGCCAAGAAAATAACGTGAGTTTGGGGGAAATTAAGGAAGAAATGTCGAAGATAAGCGCGAGAATGGACGAGGCAGAAGGACGGATTGAGAGGGCGGAGGAGAGGATCCAGAATACCGAGGACGCCATGACGGAGATAATAAAGTTGCAAACAAGGTTGGAGGATAAACTAATGGACTTGGAGAGCCATACGAGAAGGGAAAACATTCCTATCTACGGTGTACCCGAGGCAGCGGAACGGGAATCTCCAACAGTGAGCGAGTTTGTGGAGAGGCTGCTGCGTGACGGCTTGGAGCTGTCCCAAGACGAGCTAGACATAGGCATCGAACGGGCACACCGATCTTTAGGCCCACCACCACCAGATGGTGCATCCCCACGCTCCATTATTGTGAAGTTTCTCAGCTTCAAGACCAAAGAACGTTTGCTCCGTAAGGCATGGCAGAAAAAAGGATTTACCTGGAATGGCAATCACGTGAGTCTGGATCATGATTATCCCCCTCTCATCCTAAAGAAACGAAGAGAATATGCAGAGGTGCGCAAGATCTTGAAAGAGCAGGAGATCCCCTTTCAAACTCTCTTCCCAGCAAGGCTGAAGGTAAAATACACCGATGGAACCAAAATATACAGAACAGTGAAAAAGTGAAAAGCTACGGCAGATATGTCCAGCAGAGGCTACGCGGTGACGGTCATTAGATCTCCAGAGACTGCGTTGGAGCAACTGAAGCAGCTGACCTGGACCAGAGTTGGCAGAGGAGCAGGGAGCAGCACGGCGGACAAGAGGCGGGATCCAGGCAGTGGTTACAAAGAAAAACTCCGAGCCTTTAAGAGGATCCCACCTACACGTTCAGGAAAATGAGGTTCACCCGCTGAGTTCGGTTTAATTTTTCTACTTAACAGTTTTATTTAGTTTAAGAGTGTGTAAGGAGTAAAAAAAAAAAAAGCTAGGTTTCCGGATGGAGTTGTTCTCAGTGAGGCCTTAGCCATCAAGGGCCTCCTCCATCGACTCATGAAGAAGTTGCCCTTGGGGGTGAAGCAGGGTCCATTTCGGGGACCCCTACCTTGGGAGTTACTTCAGTTTGATTCTTGTTTTTTGTTTTTTATGTTACCTGTTCAAGTGTTCCGTGTTCGGTGTTTTCAAGGGTGTGCGGGGAGCCTAATAAAAGGTGTACATTTGTATTGTAATGTTAGATGAGTAGCAGGTCATTAAAAATGGTAACAATCAATATTAATGGCTTACATAATCCGGTAAAAAGATGGAAAGCCCTATCCAAACTTAAAAAAGATAAAGCTCAAATTGTCTTTATGCAGGAAACACATCTGTCCGATAGCGAACATGCAAAATTGAATAAGCTTGGGTTTAAATATGTCTTTTATTCTTCTCACGGCTCGGGGAGGCGAAGAGGGGTGGCGATTTTGTTGCATGGTGCTCTGAACTATGAACATATATCAGAACATAAGGATAAGGAGGGCAGATATATAATGATAACCGGTAAGATAGATGGTATTAATCTGAGCCTCCTAAATGTATATATTCCCCCAGGAAGTGAATGGTCCTTGTATAAGCAGATCCTAGAGCTAACTACACAAAGTCAGGGAATTCTTTTGTGTGGGGGCGATTTCAATCTCACATTAAATGCCAAATTGGACTCATCCAATGGGAAAGGTGATGCGAGAAATATTGGAAAAAGGATGTTACGACTTATGGAAGAAGTAGGATTAGTTGATGTGTGGAGAGACTGTCATTCAACTGATAGGGAATATACTCATTACTCATGGGCACACAATGTTTACTCACGGTTAGACTATATTTTCATGTTTAAAAATGACCTTTTTAGGGTAAAAGATTGTGAAATAGGCCCCTGTACTGTATCAGACCATAACCCAGTTTATGTTAATGTTTGTCTAGACAGGAAAGTTGGGTCTACCCTATGGAGGTTGAACACTAACATTCTTAATTACCCAAATATTAAAGAGCGTTTGAAGAAAGAAATAGAGGAATATTTAGAATTTAACGATAAGGATGAGGTGCCACCAGGAATACTGTGGGATGCATTTAAAGCAGTGATAAGGGGGAAAATAATTGGCACTTCTACTCACTTGAAAAAAGTAGGTCAACAAAAGCTCCGGCACTTAGAGGAGAAGTTGTTAGATTTACAACGCCTACATTCTAGATCTTTTAGTGATAATATTAAACTGGATTTAATCAAACTGAAGAAAGAAATAGATGATCTGAATACTACAGAAATACAGAAAAAACTTGTCTTTACGAAACAACGTTACTATGAGGTAGGGGGGAAAGCACTGAAACTACTTTCTTATAAGCTTAGGAAGCAGCAAGCAGAGAGAACTATTCACAAAATTAAGAACCCTTTAAACTATCAAATAGAAACTGATCAGGGAAAAATTCAACAATGCTTTCTGGATTATTATAAAAGACTATACTTTCAACCTCCTATAGACAATGAACTGGATATCAATACGTTCCTATCTGAACTGGAGTTACCGACAGTGACAGAGGATCAAAATAAAAGGTTACTATCTCCAATAACTAAAGACGAAATTCAATTAGCAATTAAAAGATTAAAAGGAGGGAAGATGGCAGGGGCAGATGGATTTGGTCCGGAATGGTACAAAACAATGCAGACTTTGTTGGTCCCAACGCTACTGAAAACATTTAATTGGGTGATGGAAACGAAGGCCCTCCCTCCTTCTTGGGGTGAAGCAATAGGCTTTATGCACAGAGTACTTAGTAGAACTTCCGGTTTAAAATTACCTCGCGGGACCATTTCCGGTTCCATTTGAAATGTGAAGATTTCCAGAGTTAGAGTGCATTTCC
>SSNR01000282.1:399902-441749 GCA_006937965.1 Callopanchax toddi
GGGGGGGTTGGTGCCAACCATTTCCACATTTTTTGGGACTGCAGAGTTATTTTTCCATATTGGTCCAGAATTCATGAACATATACAGAATGTCTTTGCATTTGTCTTTCCATTTACTTTTGAAACTCTTTATCTAAGTAATATAACAACTAATCTGGACTCCAAGGACAAGAAGCTTCTACACATCTTACTGGTGGCCAGTAAAAAGGCTCTAACGAGGAGATGGCTCAAACCTCAACCACCAACAACCGAGGACTGGATAGACATTGTGCACCAGATCTATGTAATGGAAAAACTATCTTTTTCGCTTAAACTACAAAAGGACACCTTCTATAGGATATGGTCCAAGTGGACGGAATATGTTAAGCCGGTCAGATCGGATTTTCTATGAACACTGCTGCTTTTTATTAATAGGGATGAACAGATTTAAAAATAGAATTGAATATTTGTAGAGTATGGTATTAGTTGGGCTTCCCAGCCACTCACCCAAGTTCTGATGTTCTTTTTTTTATTTCTTATTTTTGTTTTTTAAGAAAAAAGTAATAAAAAAATGGTTAAGCAACATAACATACTTCAAATGTTGAGTAATTGCAAAATTTAATATGCTTTCTCAATAAAAGTTGATTTAAAAAAAAAAAAAGAAAAGAAAAAAGAAAATACCTCAAGATGGGGGCTTTCTTCAGCTATTTTTAGTTGTGATTTAAAATGTGATTAACTAGATTAATTAATTACAGAACATAATTAATAATCACACAGTTTTTTTATTGCATGGCAGCACTAACTCAAACAAAAGGCATAGAATAATTTTTAACTAAATACTGTATTGGTCCAAATATAAGACTGATTTTTTTTTCTTTTTAATCAAAATTTGAGGTCTAGACTTTCACAAGTCAATAACAAGTATGACTACTCAGAACTGGTGCCCACAGCAGCTGACTGGATCCTGCTGCCAAGCCAGTCGATGCTCGCTCACTGCTCGGATTTAGCTGTGCGCATACAGCGAGGAGTACGGTAACAGTTGGGCAAGTGACCCAGCAGCAGAGGAGACGTTATGATGCAAACTTCACAGTGACAAATGGAGCAGAGTCAGCCAATAAATTCCAAGCAGCCAAGAAATGCATTGTGCCAATATTATATTTATGTTATGATCTGAAGCAAAAAGAGTGAATTTATGTGTATGAGTTTCTTAGAACAAATGTTTTAGAATGACAAATAATTAGTTGTTACAAAAAGAGCCAGCAATGTTTATAACAGTTATGAAGGAACGTCACAGTATATGTTTTTGTGGATTACTGGCACTGTGACATTTTAAAATGTAGACTATCGTTTGAAATAATAGAATATAAGAGCTTAAAAGCATTTTGTAAAAATGTGTTTTCTTTCTGTCCTTTTAGGTGGATGATTAAAGAACAGAGACACACTGGACATTGACCTTGGAAAGTTAACATCAGAGCAGTTAAACCCTAACCAGGAGGCATCAGAAACAACGTGGACATCCCCTCTGTTCATGAGGACAACGCTTAAAGGAAACTACTTCGATAGCTTTGACTGAGGACATTTATGAGTCACCTGAAAAATAAAGAGTTGTGTGAACCATGTGGTCAGCAGGGCTGATTTTTCTCACATCCTTGGGATTATAGATTCATCATGACGCTGCGTTTTTCAGCTGTAATCCCTTGGTTTTTCCACTGACTTTGACAATATGCTGCTAGTCAAACGAAGGAAAGCCAGGACCTTTACAGTCTTGTTTTGTGGCATTACCTTTACAATGCTCCTGTTCAGTTATACCTTCAGAGATCCCTCACTCTATTTCTTCAAATATGCATTTCGACTTTCGGATAGCTTTTTCTCCAAAGGGCTGTGCGCCTGTCAGCAGTGCATTGCAGAACTGGAGGGCGACCCATGGTTCACTGAGCGCTTCAATCAGTCCATCCACCCTCTGATGACCAGGGAGAACAGTATCCTCTCTGAAGAGACCTTTAGGTGGTGGCAGGTAAGGCTCAAGAGATGTACTATTGAGATTTGCAGTGCCGTCTTACAGAAGATCAAAAACATGCAGGCTCAGCCTGTGAAAACAGACGAGGCGCTGAATCGGAAATGCCACAAATAAAAGGAGATCACACAATAAATCCAGGAAAGTGTTTGTTTTCACCAGATTGATTGCTTCTAATTCACAAGATTTTTACCAGGATAAGGCTTTGAACAAAGTGCCCACACACATTTTATGTGTTTAACAAAAGTGATAAAGGACAAGGAATTGTTTTGTTTTCTCGCCATCTCTCCTTCTGTAAATCTGCAGATAAGTAGAAATATATTTTCAATCATAACTTGAATTCTCAAGTAATTCCATGGAATTTTAGTCACTTAAGATCTACAGCAGAAAGGCTGCAGGCTGCATCCTGAAGCCTGCATGCATAGTGAGACAGAAGGGAGTGTCAGGTCCTGCAGAGGAGCTTATGTAGCACAAATTGATAAAAACTTTCAGATTGCTGGTTGTGGAATCACAATCAGATCTGGGTGGAAAACGTATCACATGTAACAGGTACAGGAGCATCAGAATGACTGAAGGTAGGCTTGATTTATTTGTTACATTTTATTATGTTATTGGAGAAGTTGGTGCAGTCACACTGTGATAAAACAGCATGTCTCTATGGACGCTCTTCTTCAGGGTGGAGCTATAAACAGTCACATTTTTATTTGTGTTTTTTTACAGGGTAATCCTGTAGAGCACAGTAGTATTTTATTGTAATATCTGTCATTATAATACGGTGCCTGCAGGCACGATGAAAATATACTCCATGAAGCTGAGATTATTGCAAAAAGTAATGATAGAAGTAAAAACCATAGTTCACACTGTGGTAGTTACATTGTGTAACTGAGGTGGGTAGTCAGCGTAAAGCTAAAGTAGTTCTACATAGGCGACTTTTTTGGCAACAATTTCCTCCATTTTTGAACTTGAGTTTCAGTTTGAATGTGTTTGTGCACATCATGAGATGATGTGAAAAGAAGAAGCTTTTTCTTATGTTTTTTAAATCACAAAGTCATCCCAGCTGTCTGGAAGTCATCTAGTGCCTTAGGTGTTATCACATTCACCTCACACAATGTCTAATTAGAAGCCAGAGTAGAAAAATTAATGCAAGGTTGCCTCCTGTCACTACTCATTTTAGAGTTCTTCTACTGGAGACCTCTAGACAACAGGGGTGTCACATCATCAACAGCAGCCTTGCCAGATGGTTCTGTTGCTGCAAGACGGTGTCATGACCCTCTGGTTTACCTGGGCGCTGTCCACCAATCAGCTGTCAGAGCTCATGTGAGACATGACCAAATGTAATTCCTGTAAAAAACAAGAAGTTTTCACATTCCGTTGCCTGATACATCAACTATTCTGACATAGCTTATAAGCTGAACATGTGTACCTTTCATACTTTCATACATCCAATTGTCCACATTTTTCAGAAATGTTTGAACAAATTCTAAAATAAAGTCTAATTCATAAGTCAGTAAAAAGATCCATAAATTGGAATATGTGACAGTGAACCTCTCACTGTGGTGCTGATGTTCAGTCATTCTTCCTTAAAGTGTCCCTGGAGTTGTGGCTGTCTCTAAGGCCTGTTTTTGCTCTGCTGCCAGTGGCTGCAGTCGGAGAGGCAGCCGGCCAACTTCAGTGAAGTGGTGGAGGAGCTGTTCCAACTCATCCCTGATGAGGTGCTTTACATGGATGCCAGCCCTGATCGCTGCAGGACCTGTGCTGTGGTGGGGAACTCTGGGAACCTGAAGGGGTCACGCTACGGTCGCCTCATCGACTCCTGTGACTTCATCATAAGGTCAGGTAACACTTTCATTTGTAGCCTTGTTTTGACTTTAACACAGCTGAAAATACATTCAAATTCTGGGATCTTTAAAGCACCAAAAGACGTATAATTATATGATATGTAATTTCTGTTTGTGTCTACATGCAAATAAGATCTTAGACACAAAGTCAGTGCTTTTCTCCAATACGTAGAAAATACAGCTAACTTTATGAAGCAGAAAACTTCATCTCTTCTGTAGCTCCAACACATAGCATAGCAGAGATAAGGTTGTCAAATGGGACACAGCAGTAAATTAAACTGGCCTGTTTCAGATCCTGATCAGTTAAGCTTTTTGTAAAAGGCAGCACAAAGATAACAAGCTGTAAGTGCAGATAAATAATTGCATAGATGATGCAGTAGAAAGGCTTTTTATGAATGTCTGCCAACTAAAACTGCAGAGGCTTTTAGGAAACACTCAGGTTTGTGTAGGGCAGCAGTGGTAACACCAGAAGACTGGCGAGGAGGAGAGAACTGAAATATCAGTGACCTTTAAAGTGTTAGTTGGCTATTACATGCTGTGTGATCTGGCTGCACCTTGATGTGTGAGGCTGTCTTACAAAGCACTGGTACGCTTTAGGAGTTTAAATTGGAAATGATGTAGAGGTAGAAATGAATGATTATTACACAAATAGTATCCAACATCCTATATACTGTATTGTTCTGAGACAATAGTGATTTTCAAACACATCAGAAAGAGATTGTGTTATAATTGAGGTGTAGATAGTTGGTTAGATCCTGTTGTCTAGCTAGCCGACAGTCCCAGCCCAAATTTAGCTGCTCGCATACAACGAGGAGTACGGTAAAACGCCAGTGACTGGATGCAGCAGCTGCTGCATGATGGGAGTGAGTGTGCTGAAATTCAACAGTTGGGGTAGTGAACAAAAACTTTAAGGACTTTTATTCTCATAATGCTAGTTGTTACCATTCACTTACATTGTTTCTGCTAAGCTAAAGCTAAAGGAGTACTGCTGGATCAGGATAACAACTGGGCTGGTTACAAATTGTTTTTGCCCACTTATCTAACTATGGGGAATATGGCAATAGACGAAGGGCGTATCCTTTTAAGCTCATGATGATAAATGCAGCAGAGTCAGCAAACAACAGTCAAAAAATAAGATGTGTCAGTTTGTCAGGAGACAAAGAGCCCAAAAAGAGAGCCTCTAACTGCTAGCATTCAGCCAAAAGCTAACAGGTGTTATTAAATTCACACTCTACATATTAGTTTTCAAAGTATGCTATAAACTGTTTCACTCTAAATGTGTTTGTACATTATACTATACTTATTTTTGATATTTAAAACGTGTTCCATATGCATCCTTATTGTAACGGACCAGCACAATAATAAAGATCAATTCAACTAAATCATTCATCACTAAATCATAAACATTTTTCTTGAACATTTCAGAACACATGGATTAATGTACAAGACAATTCAGTGTTATAGAGATGAAAGAGTGTTATGTCCACTGCAGACAGTACTGTTATAGTTTGGTGAAATGCGCCATCTAGTGGTTGTTTTCTGTTCCCTTATTAAGACAGTAGAAGAACTCAAACCGGAAGTTAAAAACGGTCTCATGCTAGTACACAGTAGCTCTTCTCTTCTGGTTTTCCTTATTTTGGTGTTTGTTAAAGCACTGTCTGTAAGTATTACATGGTAGAATGTGGTTAGAAACTATTCTCACAGTAGTTTAGTACCATATTTGAATGTTAGTAAAATGTATTAGAAGCTTATTAGAAGCTAAGCCAACAGCTGTTACTCTGATTTACAAGTATTAGTTAACCGTTTACAGTCCATATGTTTTTTTGTGACAGATATTGACTTGTACTTTTCTGTATTGTTACAGTTTCACAAAAATTAAGATGCAGTAAACAACACTGATCGTCCTCTGGAGTCTGACGTTTCTGGATCTGTGTTTAGCTGTTTGGATAGCTTGATCAGCTTCTAGCGAGGCCATTTACAAGTAATAAAAAATGTTTGTTGTTCAAGGCTTTACTGATCAGACTTTGCATTCAGAAAGTTTTGTGTTAATTGTTTTCATTTTAATGCTGAGATTGTGTGAGAGGATGTATTAAGATAGATGTTGTAAAAAAAAACACATTTATCAAACTGACTTGTGTTTTAGAGCTTCTCTCTTTAGTTAAGGGAAACCAGTTGACCCTGAAAGCATCGTCTCATTTCTAGCATCCACATGTTTGTGCTATTAAACATTAGTCATTCAGTCGTTCATCTGTCTGAATTTTACATGTACACTGAGAATATTTGCTTCTCATTATGACCCCTCAAAACCTCAGCAGATATAGATATATCTAGATATAGATAAAACAGATGGAGCTACAAAATCCTTATGTGACCTGAAGCTGGATAAAGCAGGAAGAGCTCAGGTCAGATTAAATATCTCCAGAAGGCATTATCATTCCACACTGCTCCATTCAGTTTCCTAACTACTTGTGAATTCCGGGTAAAAAGTCTGGATTTTCTGTGCATAAGCTGTCCAGCTTATTGATTTTAAAGGGCCAATGAATCTGTTTTAGTTTGCGTTAAGCCCATCTGGTGTAAATTTTCTAGCGCTGGGCACATAGTGAATATTGATTGAACCAATCTTGAAATATTTACCTCCATAGACGAGTCGACACACACACACTCCCACATGATTAAGTGAACAAGAAGCTCATTATGAACCCAAGTTCATTCGTTCATTGTCCTCAGAGACGTAAATTATGGCATCATTGACCTCTAGTGGGAAGGAGAAAGATGTGTGCTGTCTTAAATAGATCTTCACATAATAAATGAAGACCTGAGTGGTTCACTATACACACACACATATACACAAAAAATTCAATATAGATATATGTATACACACAGAGAGATACATAAATATTGTGGGAGTGTGTGCCCTCTCCTCTAAGGAGTAAATATTTCAGATTGGTTCGATCAATATTCCCTGTGTGCTCCAGTGTAATATTCTGCTGCAGTGTATTAATAATATGTAAACATGGTTTTTATTAAAGTATCAATAATTAAAGCTGTTGTTTACAGATGTTTCTTTCTCAATTACAAGTTGTCCCATAAAACTTGGTTTACACAGACAAACTGAATGATTTTACTTGATCAATCTGTAAACTTGGGCTTTTTGTAGCACTTTTGATGGATTGTGCCTGTTTATCATTGTTTACTATGACTGTATGTTTTGTTTATGATGCAGTCTTGTTAAATTATTTCTTTTTTCTTTTTGTTTGTTGGCTGTTTTTGTTTCCATATCTATTGTTTCCCTAATGTCAAGCCGTTAAGAAATGACACAAATAACAAATGTAATCATCTACACAGGAACGCTTTCAGGAATGTCAATGAATTATGACATTTTGAACTTGTCATAAACAATGAATGGCTTTGGCCATTAATGCTTCTTGCAAGAGGTTGTTCTGACAGGCTCAGGCTGAAAATGCCATGTTGTTATAAAGCTGTCATCCCAGACTCAGTAATGAGGGAGATGATGCTACTCAGACCAGATGCACATACAGAGATTCTTTTAGGTGTCATTTCCTCCCTCTGACCAGAGCTATTAACAAACTGTGTTCTCAACAATTAGTTTCATTTTGAGAGAAAATTGTTGAGCAATAATAGGACTGTTGCCTCTCACATGGTTAAACTGGTCGGGCACTAGATGCAAACTGGATTTTACCTGGTTGCTTTTTGGATGTCAGAATATGTGGCGGTACAATTTGTGCTTTTTATATTGAAGCTAGGGCTGTCAAATGACAACCGTTTTAAATCTTAATTAATAGCATATTTTCAGCAGTTAACTTGTGATTAGTCGCAGGTTCTAAATCAGAGGTTGCGCTAGACTTTTTCGTTTTCCGTCAATTTGACTGACAGGGTAAAAAAAATGTGTTCATAATTCTATTTTTTATCTGTCACTTATTAATTTAAAACATATTAGTGACATTTTCAGCAGCATTATTTCATTCCTTTTAAATAATATTGTAATTGTTCCTTGACCTTTTCATTCTCCACTGAGGGTCACGGTCCAGAGAACCTGAGAGGGTTTAGAAGCTGCAGAGGATCACGTGGTTCTGATGGTTCAGTTGATCTAACACCTGGCCCATTTCAGCACATAGATCCAAAGGACTGATCTAAAGAATCTAAATCAGCTGATCAGCCAGTCATCATCTCTTCCCGTTCGGAGTCTGGAGTGCATCGGATTCATTACGCATGAGTGTCACTGAGTGCAGTATTCCTATGTCTCAGTAATCACAATAACTACACACCTGATCACAATTAAGGCACCAATAAGTGCAGCTACTATATAATTTGAAAACATAAACATACTGTGATTTAACAACAAATTGCGACATTTTTGTTCAAATTCTCCTTTTTATTTTGTTCGGAGGGTAACTGTTGGTTTTGTGTGTGCGTGCGTGCGTGTGTGGTTTGTGTGTGAGAGGGTCTACAAGTCTGAAAACGAGTCTTAAATTCACCATGTTACCATCTCACCAACTGCGCTGCAGGTTTCCCATCTCCAAAATGTACAATGTTCTAAGTTTGCATAAAGTTACACATATTTTTCTGTCTTTTTTTTTTTTTTTTATAAATCCCAAAGTTTGTGGAGAAAGACTTGAGCAGCTTTAAGACCCGTTTTCTGTGTGAGCAAAATGAGGCCCCAGGTGTATCTACAGCGGTCACTGGGTGAGAAACGGCTGCTTGCAGCGGCTCACTGTTATTTTCACTCTACATAATAGAGTGGCCTGATGGCACGTATACACACACACACACACACTTGTATGATTGTAATCCGTCAAGATGACCGAAGACCTTCAAATTTTTCCATCAAAGTAAAAAAACACCTGTCAAAGACAAAATATTCCATTACAGCGACCCCCGGTCTAATTGCACTTTAACAAAAATTTTCTTTGTTTCCAGTGTTGTTATAAAAGCAGATAAATATACTTAATTTATGCAAGTGTATTACAAATGTACAAATATGTGCCTCAAAAAGTACTACAAACTCAAAAAGTGTAAAAGTACACTTAAAGCCGCTCTCTGGATTATTTCATCAAGAGAGCAGTTTTTGAATCTAACGTCCAAAAGCTCCTCCTCAAAACACCTCAACACGTGCGTCTGGTCGCGTGTGCACGCGGCGCATATACGTTGCGGGTATAAAGTGTACCGCTCAATGTGTAGGGTTTAATCACTCACAGTTCACAATCTTATTCCAACACTACTACGAGGGTCTGATGAGCCCTCTCTGTCCCTGCTGCTTCTGATATTAGCTCTGTTAGCAGAGAGCTGCTGCTGGACTCTGAAGCTGAACTTGACTCGGCCCTGGATGAACTTTCTGACCAAAATAAACGCGTAACCCTGTCAAGCCTTGCCATTCTGTGAGGTGAAAGGTTTAAAAATAAAAATAAATCCGTCTTTAGCTGGAGAATGGGTAGGTTTTTAATAGAAATGAGCCGTGAGTCCTCAGTGAACGGCTGAGACGGCAGAGAAACACACGGAGCGTCCTGTATGACAGCGCCCCCTACTGGTACAGGTTTGGTTGATGCGCGTGCATGTTGAGAGAATGCAGAAATTTGAATTTCATTGGCTGAAAAATGTCGGCGGCAAGAAATAATGGAAAGGGGTCTCTAGGAGGAAGGAGGGTCTTCATCAGAATGACAGATGTTGTGGAACTCAACCCATAGATCATAGTTTAGACCTGAAATATCATTTAAAACATTTAGAAAACTTTGATACAGAGAAAAATGCTCCAGAGTGCCGCTTTAAGCATAAACTCTTATGTGTTCTGAATTGGTAGTGCTGGACCCAGGAGCAGGTGAGTAGAGCAAGCAGGAAGAGGCAGGTTGATGGTGGAAACGCCCCAAAGGAGAAACACTTTTATTTGACTGCTTTCTTCATACTGTTCTCTCTCTCTCTCTCTCTCTCTCTCTCTCTCCTCCCCCCCACTTCTGACACACTCATTTTCTTTAAAGGTACTATGAGGAATTTGGTAAACAATGTAGCTTAAAATGTTTTTTTCATGCCTCTTAACAACGTTCTAACATAGTATAGCTATAAATATTCTGTGGAGATTTTTAAAAAACTCAAAAGAAATCAATAAGATGGTTCTCTAAAAACCTCAGCCAATCATATGTTTTGGACCGAAAGCAACTATTGGACAATCCGGCTATCTGTCTCGCTGTAGCACCGCACTTCCTCACTGCTTGGATCCTCCATTAATGCGTGCTGGAGCATTTTAAAGCAGAACATCCTGGAAGTGAGAGAAGGACAGAAACGGCCGGCTATTAGCGCTTCAATATTAGGAAAAAATACCAGAGTCCCAAAAGAAAAACATCTTTTCAGCTAGCAGAAAACAAAAAATGTGGACGTAGGAAGAGGAAAAATCTGGGGAACATTAGCATAGCGTTTCAACAACTGGTGTTTTGCAATCTCTAGTTACTGTGGCAGTGCGCACATCGGGGGGGTGGGGGGGTGACTAGGAATTATAGTTGATGGGAGGGGTGAGAATTCATACTCCACGAGAAGCAAGAACTTTGTTCTCGCTGGGGAACAAGTTTGTTTCAGCAGGGATCATTCATTCATTCTCCCCGAGAACTCCTTCAGCGATGTGTCATACAGGTGTGTGTGTGTGTGTGTGTGTGTGTGTGTGTGTGTGTGTGTGTGTGTGTGTGTGTGTGTGTGTGTGTGTGTGTGTGTGTGTGTGGAGGGGAGGGGAGGGGTGTGTGTGTGCAGGTTAAAATGATCTGTCCTCACTGGTCCCGGACCAGCGGTGGGCCGTGAGGGTTTGCGCCAGTCAATCTAGACCTGTATGCCTCCTCAGGTCCATCGTGCAGGTCCATCCCCACAAAGCACCACAGCAGGCACCGGAGAAAAAGTTACATCAATGTAAAACATTAACTGCTAACCGCGCTAACCACGCTCATTCTCCCTTTCTGACCAATCACAGCAGCTGTTCTCAGACGCCCTGCAGAAAAAAGTTCTGCTCAGCTGATGTGCACAAGAACAAGCCGTTAGCGCTGCCGAACTGGGGCTACGAGAATAAAATTACGTCTTTTTTTTTCTCTGAGACCCCAGCGAGAACAACGTTCTTGCTTCTTGTGGAGTATGAATTGGTCTTTCTAGCTTGTTTGCAGATCACAGAGTACAGCTTCAACTGGCAGCCCTAACTGAAACCCATTGAATCATTTTATAAAATACGGTGATAAATCAAAGGAAGAAAATGCTTTTATTTTGTTTTTTATAATGTGAGAGAAAAAAATTTGAATATGATTGTTCAGGATAAGAAAGAACAAATAAAAGCTATAGCGAATGTGAAACACCACATAAACTCATTGCTACCTCGTCTGTCTCTGCAGGATGAACCAGGCTCCTACAGGTGGCTTTGAGGAGGATGTAGGAGCCAAAACAACTCATCACATCATGTACCCAGAAAGTGCCATAGACCTGGACAACACCACCAGTCTGGTACTGATCCCTTTCAAGACTCTGGACTTGCAGTGGATCATTAGTGCTCTGACCACTGGCACTATAAAACAGTGAGTTTGCTTCAAAAAGATTGAAGTCAAACATCCTAATATGTTCACTTGAAAAGAAAAACATTAAAGTGATAATATGCAACTTTTTCATATTTTTAAATCTTTTCCTTGAGCAAGTATGTGCTATGACCCTTTACAGAGTTAATGAAAAGTCACTCAGCCCCATCTGGTGATTAGATCCGGAATACCACGATTGCAAAATCTCAGTCGCCATCACGGTACCCAGGAAGTCACGTGTCTCACGAGGGTTAGGCTAACCCAGTGGTTCTCAATTAGTGGGGTGCGCCCTGGGGGTTTACAGGGGGGGCACGGGATGAAGGAGAATTCATTATTTTTTAGCACATTTTCTTCATAATGGAATGCTAAACCACCCCCAGTCGCTAGGTGGTAGCAGCGTTCAATCTAATCAATAGGCTTTCCTTTTAACCCAGTAGAAGTAGACAAACACAGTCGTGTACAGACAGAGTGAGAGCGCTGATGGAGGAGTAGAGACAGAGAAGTTTATGATGGTGAAAAGAAAAACAGTGTGGACACAAGTAGGGGTGGGAATCGAGAACCTGTTCCAGCTTAGAACCGGTTCCAGCTTAGAACCGGTTCCAACAGACCAATTCCATCAGAATTGTTCACCTCCAACTTTAACAATTCTTCTTAACGATTCTCTTGTTTCCGTTTTCCCCAAAATTTGCTGGTCAGTAATCTTTCCCACGGAGAAATTAGACTTTTATACACCTCTCTCTGGTCCGATAGAACAATAACCCAGTATTTGTCAGACCAGCGCAGCGCGAGCAGCGGAGATGGAACCGCACCAACCCACGGCAGCGTTTATAGATGAACTCGCAACAAATGCCGAGTCCCTCACTCCGCTTTACACAAATCACACTCTGCAGTCTTTGAGACGACTCAGGAGGCTGAAGGCTCTGCAGAGGTTTGAGTCCAGAAGCAGGACCGGGTGATCCGGGTTTGTCCCCTCGTCGCTCTGATGCGCTCGCCGCTTTGACAAGCCCTTTTAACATTTAATCAACAATCGGATTCTCTGTAGTTCTTGTTTTATACAGCAATAATTTAATTTATCCTAGTACTTGAAAAAAAATTAAAACAAACACAAATCACACCATGCAGTGTGGTGCACCATGTGGTGCAGAAGACTGAGTAGAACTTTTTTTGCCACTTAACAACTACTGAAGAATTGACAAGGGATTTGTTAAGGAATCTGATCAATAAGCGGAACAATGGCATTGATATTGATAAAAACCTATCAATTCCCACTCCTGCACAAGAGGCAAGTAGTGATGGTAGCCTGCAAAAGGAAAAGACAGACCCGTTTGTGTTTTCTGCCTAAAACCTCAGCAGCTGACAGAATGAAACCAAACAAGTTAAAGGAGCACCTAGAGATCTCACACCCCAGTTCTATTAACACGCCCCTGTATTTTTTTTAAAAAGAAAAGTTGAAGAATATCGCTAGTCTGGTTAAAAATTTGTTTAAAATGTTAAAAATTATTTGAGGTTTTGAAAAATAATTCAATGTTGAAGTAGTGGCCAACTAATGTTTACAATTAATAAAAAAACTTTTAAAAAAGTGAATAATCTAAACTTTGAAATAGTTTTAAAGTGTTGAAGCTCATTTCTTAATTTGATAATCATATTTGTGATACCAGAAGCCATCCAGTGGTTTTTACAGATAAATAATTAAATGTTCTCTTGTTCTAGATCAGATTTCAATTCAGGCGGGGGGTGCAAATTTTTTTCTTACCCCAAAGGGGGGCACGACAGAAAATAATTGGGAACCACTAATTAAGGTGAATATGACTTTAAAGACCTGAGTCATGTGACTTGATAGAATCTCTCCCATTGGTCCACATCAGCACATGACTCCCTTCCACTACCTCTCCACTTCCTGAGACACGTCAGTCCCTCAGTATCCTACACTGAGACAAGACCGCTCACTGTTTTTCCTCGCTACACAGTGAGGCTTCAAGGTCGCCTGCCTCACCTGTACTGTTGCACCCAATGTGACCCCGTGTCCTATATTGCGATTCACAGCCAGCTAAACTCTCTCTTGCATCACTTCCTCCAAGGAACAGGCACGTGTTGTAATTGGACAGGATTTAATGCAAAAAAGTGTGAAACTGAAAGATACAAAATACAGAAAAATACTAAGTATACAAATCATAATGTCCATTTATATACATTTCCTTCATGTAAGCATGCATTAAAGGGTTTATTCCAACTTAGCAGTCACATTAGAACTTCAGTTGATCTTCACTACGTATTCCAAACCAAAAACCTCAAACTTACTTTCATAATCACATAGACTATGTCTAATAATCACACACAAGTTAGAAACTTACTCATATTGCCACTCAAAGGGATATGAAGGAGTGGATGGCTTTGGATTGATGAAAGCACACCATGCTTTTGCTGCTCTCATGGGAAAAACAAAACTTCCTGTTACATTTCTTCTATTTACTTACTGACTCAACAAAGCAAACTGTGAGAACCTGTGCCCCCTATAGGCCTGGAGAAATAGAAACATAAAAACAGCTTCAATACACTCAACATAGCAAACTGTACAAACTACACCTCCTATAGGGCTGGAGAAGTAGAAACATAAAAACAGTTCCAATACACTCCCCGCCTGGCATTATTTCAAGAATGCCACAAGAACCTACTCAAAAGGTAAACTAATCACTCAGAATAAGGACACAGTCTGAAATTGGCCTACAGAATGTCTTAGTGGTCTTGTCACATGCAACCTTGACTTCCATCTTCCTGACAACTCCGTCTTTGCTTGGAAGAGTCTTCACAATGATTCCCATAGGCCACTCATTTCTTCTGAGTTGCTTGTCTTTTAGAAGAACGATGTCTCCTTCCTTCAAGTTCGGTTTGTTACACTGCCACTTCTGACGACTTTGGAGCAAGTGAAGGTATTCTTTTTGCCATCTGGTCCAGAACATGTCAGCAAGGACTTGAACTCTCTTCCACTGATTTTTATACATGTCGGCCTTGGTGAAATCCCCAGGTGGAGTTGGAATCGAATTAATCTTCTGGGTGAGTAGAGTTGAGGGGGTAAGGATCAAAGGAGCTTCCGGATCTGAAGAAACAGGTACCAGGGGCCTTGCATTGACAATAGCTGTCACTTCAGCCATTAAGGTTGTCAAGACCTCATGAGTCAGTGTAGGGTTTCCTGCTTGTAAAAGCATTGAGTCTAGGATGCGTCGACAAATGCCTATCATACGCTCCCAGGAGCCACCCATGTGAGATGAGTGAGGAACATTGAACACCCAGGAACACCTCTGTTTGTGTAGGTAGTCATCCACACTTGTCTCGTCGAGTTTTAGAGGGTCCAGTTTCAATTCCTTGGAGGCACCAACAAAGTTGGTCCCGCAGTCTGACCTCAACTGTTTAGCAGGGCCTCTGATTGCAAAAAATCTACGAAGAGCATTAATGAAACTGGATGAGCTCAGAGTTTCAATCACTTCAATATGAATAGCTCTTGTAGACATGCAAGTGAACAAGACTGCCCATCTCTTACAGTTAGTTTGACCACCCTTGGTGCGGCGTGCTGAAACTTCCCATGGTCCAAATACATCGAGGCCAACATAAGAAAATGGGGGATCAGTCTGCAAGCGTTCAGCGGGCAAGTCAGCCATGATTTGCTGCTCTGTTCTGCCTCGAAGCTTTCAGCAGGTAACACATCTGTGGATTACAGTGCTGATGGATCTCTTAGCACCAACTATCCATAAGCCACTTGCTCTCACTGCTCCCTCAGTGAAGTGTCTTCCTTGGTGCTGGACGGCCTCATGATGATGTCGAATGAGCAGGGTAGCAATGTAATTCTTTCCTGGTATCAGAAGAGGGTTGGCTTCGTGATTGGATAAGTTGGACTCTGCAAGACGTCCTCCTACCCGCAGTAAGTTTTTGTCATCAATCATTGGATTAAGTTTGTGAAGAGAACTGTTGCGTGGTATGTCTCGTTTTGTCAGGATGCATTTTATTTCTTCTGCATAGACTTCATGTTGGACACACCTGATTATCATGTGCTCTATCTGAGATAATGCTTCGTCTGTGAGACTTGTCTTACAAAGGTGCCAGACCCTACAACCGCTACCATCTTTGGACTTGAAACTGTGGGAGATGTGACGAAGGTAGGCCACTGCTTTGACAAGGGAAGTCCATTTTGAAAACCTTTCAAAGCGTAATGAACCTAGAGTACCTGAAGCAGTTGTTGTCAGAAGTACACTCACATTGTGTCGAATTTCAACATCAGACTCTGGATCAATGAGTTGAAATGGACGTTTTTCTGTAGAGAGACTCTCTTGATTGAGAAGAAATCCAGGGCCGTACAACCATGAGGTGCTGGAAAGTTTCTCTGCTGGTACAGACCGAGAGCCATGGTCAGCAGGATTGTGCTCTGTAGGGACATACCTCCATTGGTCTGGTAGAGAAGACTGCTTGATTCTCTGTACACGATTGTTTACATATACATGAAATCTTCTGTTTTGATTGTTGATGTATCCTAACACCACTTTACTGTCTGTGTAAAATGTTGTTTGGTCAATCCTTACTTTCAGTTCTTCTGTGAGGAGCTCTGACATCTCCACAGCAAGCACTGCAGCACAGAGCTCTAATCGAGGAATAGTGAGCTCTGGGACTGGAGCCAGTTTGGCTTTACCCATGACAAACCCAACTTCACTGTGCCCATCTTCATGTGTGACTTTCAGATAAGCTACTGCAGAAATGGCTTTCACTGAAGCATCTGAGAACAAACAAAGTTCGATGAAAGTGGCCTGTGAGATGGAGGACATGGAATAGGTGCGGGGAATGTGTATCTTTGTGAGATTCTGCAGTGAATCTTGCCATTTTCTCCAATTATCATACATTTCATGGGGTAAGGGACTATCCCACTCAAGGCTGCTGCTGGAGAGCTCTCTGAGGAGAAGTCTGCCTCTGATGGTTATAGGTGCAAGAAACCCAAGAGGATCGAACAAACTGTTCACTGCTGAGAGTACACCGCGACGGGTGAAGGGTTTCTGCTCTTGTGGAACATGGAATGTAAACGTGTCTGATGTTGGATTCCAACTCACCCCTAAGCTGCGTTGGACAGGAAGCTCATCAGTTGTTAAATCAAGATCTTTGATCTCTTTGGCTCTATCCTCAGGGGGAAATGCATTCACCACTTCCACTTTGTTGGAAGTGATCTTGTGAAGACGAAGATTTGAGAGGGCAAGCATTTTCTGAGCTCTTTGTAGGACATCAATGGCCTCAGCTTCGGTTGAGAAAGACTTTAACGCATCGTCAACATAGAAGTCTTGCTCTATGAAGTTTCGGGCATCAGTTCCATATTTGTTTTCTGCTTCCTTTGCTGCCATTCTCAGCCCATAAATTGCTACTGCTGGGGAAGGACTATTACCAAAGACGTGCACCCTCATACGGTAGTCTACTACGTCTTTGGTAAGGTTGTTGTCTTTGTACCACAGAAAACGAAGGTAATCTCTGTGATCTTCCTGGACTACAAAGCAGTAGAACATTTGCTCAATGTCGGCTGTGATAGCGACTGGTTCTTTCCTGAAACGAAGCAGCACACCTAAAAGGGTGTTGTTCAGGTCTGGGCCAGACAGCAGTATGTTATTGAGGGATACTCCATCAAACTGTGCGCTTGAATCGAACACCATCCGTATCTTTCCGGGCTTTTGAGGATGGTATACACCAAATATCGGGAGATACCAGTTCTCTTTGTCTTTGTTGTGAGGTGGTGCGAGCTCTGCATGTTGGTTGTCGAACATTTTCTGCATGAATTCCACAAAGTGTGTTTTCATTTCTGGCTTCTTGTCAAGCGTATGTCGTAAAGACATGAGCCTCTGGTAGGCGTAGGACCGGTTGTCTGGGAGTTTGCGTCTGGGAGTTCGAAATGGGAGTGGTGCAACCCAGCTGTTAGCATCATCTTTGAAGAACGCCTCCATCTTTTTCAGAAAGATTGTGTCCTCAACAGAATGAGCAAGGTGGTTGTCTTTATTGGTGCAATGAAACACAGTCTCTCCTAAATTCTCAGCTGTGGGCTTTTGTTGTGGGTGAGCTGGTGGCAGCTGATTGTAAATGGCTTTAGCTTGGCTCCGACTGAAGTCCTCTTTTACCATCAAGCGACTGTTGCAGGGAGTGAGATAGCTTGGGCGACCATTGTCCAATACATGTGTCTTCAGAACACTCACTTGACTTGGCTTGTGAGCATTGCCAAGACACACATCCCCAATGATAACCCAGCCCAAGTCAAGCTTTTGTGCAAATGGTTCATTTTGTCTGCCGTTGATTTGCTCCTTCACTTTGTGAACTCTTAGAAGGTTTCGTCCTATCAGCAACAGAATATCTGCATTTGGATTGAGAGGTGGTATTTCAGCAGCTATTACTTTCAGATGGGGGTGGTGTAAGGCAGCTTCAGCAGTAGGCACTTCTTCCCTGTTGTTGGGAATGGCATTGCATTCTATGAGCGTGAAGAGAGGAAGACTAATTTTTCCATCTAATGACTCAACTATGTAGTCACATGCTCTTCTACCAGTCACTTGTGTTGTACCACTACAGGTTTTTAGAGTGTATGGTTCAGTTGGAGTTTGTATATCAAACATGTCAAAAAATTCTGACTTTGCAAGTGATTGGTTACTTTGATCATCGATTATTGCATACATCCTTTTGATGTTGTCTCGCTGACCTTTGGGATGGACTTGCACCAAGCAGATCTTGGCACAGGATTTTCCAGTGATTTTGTTTCCACATACCTCTGTACATGTGGCAGTAACATCTGAGACTGGTGCGTTTGCTTGCTCCCCGCCATAATCTTTAAGAGGTGAAGGAGACTTGGGCATTAGTGGTGCTGCACCAGGATGAAGAGCTGCCAGATGCTTCTCACTGTGGCACTCTTCACACTTAATTGTGACTGTACAGTCTTTCGCTTGGTGGCTGGTGGAAGCAAAACAGCGATAGCAGATGTTATTGTCTCTGAGCAACTTTTTTCTGTCTTCAAGGAGCATGGTTCTGAAACCCCTGCATCTTTTTAGTGGGTGGGGTTTGTGATGTATAGGACACTGTCTTTTAATGTCCTTGTCTGCTTCCTTTCTCATGCTTTCCTCTGATGAGACATCTGTCTTATGCACTGTAACTGATGACTTTTGGTTGAAGCTACTTATTGGTTTTCCTTTTCTGTAGCTGGATATCTGGTTGACATTTGATGGGGTTGTGTTGAAGCTTGTGGTGAAGCTTGGGTCATTCCTTGCTTTGGCTTGACCTTTTACAAAATCAACAAAGACTGAGAACGGTGGGAAGCTAACATTGTAATCTTCTTTGAACTTTGACCCGACCGTTGTCCACTTTTCTTGAAGGTGGAAGGGTAGCTTCTCTGCAATAGGACCTACTCCTCTGGCTGTATCAAGGTAACTCAAACCAGGCAAATAACCATCTTGTTTTGCTGCTTGAAGTTCACACAGTAGATCTGACAGGTCACGAAGCTTGTGTGGTTCTTTGCTGGAAAGCCTTGGAAAGTTTTGTACTCTGGTAAACAGGGAGTTTTCTATCGCTTCTGGTGAGCCATAACATTCTTCTAGTCTCAACCATATCATGTTCAAACTAGCAGCTGGATGCTTTATGTTAACTGCTTTTAGTCTCTAAGCATGTTCAGAAGACTCAGGGCCTAGCCACTTAATGAGTAGGTTAATTTCTTCACTTGCTGTAAGCCCAAGGTCCCAGATAGTACTCTGAAACGTGGCTTTCCAGCTGAGGTAACTCTCTGGTTTATCATCAAATTTAGACAGTCCTCCAGTAACTAGTTGACTCTTGGCTAGGAATCTGGCAAGGTCACTTGTTGTGCTGTCAGCATTGTTATTTGGGTTTAGCCCCTGCTGTGGATGCACATTGTGAAGAGTTTTTGGAATTACATCTCTTTGTAGTGGTTGCTTAGCACCATCTTGTGGCAAAAACGAGTAATGCCCTGAGTCTTGTTTGGGACAAAGAGGTGTGTACATTACTGGTTGTTTGCATTGTTCATTTTGATATTTACTGTCATCGTTTTGAAGCGTATTGTCTTGAGACAGATCAGTGTAAAGTTGTTTATTTATGTATTCACTCACTTTTTGCTCAGAGGTTGCTTGTAGAGGCAAAAATGTAAACTCCTCCTTTGGTTCACCCATGTTAAAAAGAGCTGCTGCTGACTCCATCACCTCTGCTTTAGCTATGGCTGCATCAGCTTCTTTTTGAAGATTGATTACCTCAAGACTTGCCTCTAGACGGGCTTTTTCTACTTTTATGCTCATCTCCTTTTCAGCATAAGCTAATCTGGTTTTTGCTGCTTGAGCTTCTGCTTGAGCTTGTGCTGCAGCCATACTAGCTCGTGTTGATGCTGATGACCTGCTTGAACATGCTGATGATGATCTAGTGGTCAGTCTTCCTGAAGACTTTGAGGACTTTCTTGAGTGAGTGGAGCTTGTTTCCTCATTGTTTTGACGTTCAGCTTCTTGCTTCTCCATGATTGAGTAGAACTGCCGCTTGTTGTCCCTCGCCGAGTGCTATGATTTCGCTGTACTGTTGCACCCAATGTGACCCCGTGTCCTATATTGCGATTCACAGCCAGCTAAACTCTCTCTTGCATCACTTCCTCCAAGGAACAGGCACGTGTTGTAATTGGACAGGATTTAATGCAAAAAAGTGTGAAACTGAAAGATACAAAATACAGAAAAATACTAAGTATACAAATCATAATGTCCATTTATATACATGTCCTTCATGTAAGCATGCATTAAAGGGTTTATTCCCACTTAGCAGTCACATTAGAACTTCAGTTGAACTTCACTATGTATTCCAAACCAAAAACCTCAAACTTACTTTCATAATCACATAGACTATGTCTAATAATCACACACAAGTTAGAAACTTACTCATATTGCCACTCAAAGGGATATGAAGGAGTGGATGGCTTTGGATTGATGAAAGCACACCATGCTTTTGCTGCTCTCATGGGAAAAACAAAACTTCTTGTTACATTTCTTCTATTTACTTACTGACTCAACAAAGCAAACTGTGAGAACCTGTGCCCCCTATAGGCCTGGAGAAATAGAAACATAAAAACAGCTCCAATACACTCAACATAGCAAACTGTACAAACTACACCTCCTATAGGGCTGGAGAAGTAGAAACATAAAAACAGTTCCAATACATCACCTGTATGGGTAAAAAGCCCCGTTCCTGGCCGACCTCCGCTCTCCCCCTCGGGAGCCAGACACCATCCGTCTGCCGCTCCACCAAAAATGGGGAAGAAAGCTCCAGCTATACTGAACCAGAAATGGCTCTACTGTCGGCCGTATCCAAGGATGTCTCCTGCCGGCCCAAGGCGGCTTTCCACCTCCGAGGGCCTCCGGACCGATCAAGGGGGGATCTTCCGCTTCCTCGTCGACCTCCACCTGCCGGAATCGATCCAGGAACGCCGAACAGTAAGATTCCATGATCTGGTAACCCTGAAGGCCTGTTGATAAGCTCACACTCCCACGTAGCTTACCACAACAGTAACTCCTCCAACCTACCCTTGGTAACTAAACTAAATTAAGATAAAATGCCCCTAGTCTTAACATCACAGACTCAGGTCATTAAACTCAAATTAAGATCAACTTAAGAACACCTTACCACCATGTTGACATGCTAAAAACCATTGCTACCTCTCTGCTAATCTATTTGTACTGTTTATCAGCTTTTATATAATAAATACTGTAAAGTCTTTATTCCTGACTCAGTTTCCATTTGTCAATACGTATAAAGGTACGTAATCTACTCGCTGTAATATCTCTCAATAGAGCCTAGAAGTTCCTGTATAAACCATTAGTTCTAGTGAAGGTATCCAAGCAAACAGCTTAGAATAAAACAGACAAAGCTAAACTAATAACCTTGCAGAAGGTGTGGTAAAACTAAAGAGTTTTAAACGTTACACAAATCTAAATAACTGTGTCATCATTAATGTCATGAACATTCTCACAGATTAATGTTAAAAGAAGTGTGTTTGTAAAATGTAAATGCATTTGTTGTTTTCTTTGATGTAAAAACCAAATAGTCCCCATTACCACTTCTCTTCACTGTGCTAGAAATATAAATGCTGCTAAAGCATCAGTATGCATACTGCTATGCTCAATTAGACTCTTCTAACGTTAGAATGTCATTCAGCTTTAACCACTCTGTTCCCCCATTTATTACATTGATTTAACAAGCGTAATCACTTTTCATTTTTCAGGAAATTTCACCTTTAGCTGCTTCGTTATCAGTTAATCTTACCATTAGCTTGGTTACTGGACATTCAGGGAAAAGAAATGGAGCCAATTAATGCCACAGTCAATAAATCCATCCACTCAACATGTTAGATGGTGAAAGTCTCCAAGCAAATGCTGCCAATAAATATGCAGCTGTCCTCCTGCCAAATCAACCCTGTAGAGCACCTGTGTGTTGGGAGTTTTGATCATTTTATCATGCTTTTGAATATAAATGTGCATCAAACATAAACTCTGGTGATGAATGGTGGATAATAAAAACGACAAGAATTGCATTGTATATATTTGCTGCCTTCTTACAGGTATTGCATTTTCATTTGTTTGAATTTCATGGATTACTAAGATGTTAGATTAAATAAAGTATATCTCTTTTTTGTTGCAGCACATATTTACCAGTTATGTCTAGGATAAAGGCAAACAAAGAGAAGGTGAGTATAATGTTTATTACCTACCATGTGCAAGTGTTATACATTTAGTATTGTGTTATATATAATTTTTCAGAAACAATATAGTGCACAAGACTGCTGTTATAATTAGAAATTCTTTTAACTTTTTTCTAGGTGTTGATTTACAATCCAACATTTTTTAAGTATGTCTATGAGTCCTGGCTGGAAGGTCATGGACGATACCCTTCAACTGGCTTCCTCAGCTTGCTGCTCGCTCTTCACATATGCGATGAGGTAAACTAAACTCCTCCAGTAAGCACTTTACAGCAACAACAAAAAATTCACCCACGTTTTAAACTTGTAACTTGGAAAACAAAGAAAGCTCCAATGGTTTTTTTAATGTGCATTTACAGCATCTACGATTCGTTTACAAAACTAGCGTTAAACTTATGTGGCTCTACAGTGACGTTTTGAGGAGATGACGCTAACAGTTTATTGCTAACCTTGTCTTGCACAGGTCAGTGTGTTTGGGTTTGGTGCTGACCAGTATGGGAACTGGCACCACTACTGGGAGGAGAACCATTTGGCTGGAGCTTTCAGAGACACAGGAGTCCATGATGGAGACTATGAATATAATGTCACCTTGCTGTTGATGGACAAGCACAAAATCCAAATGTTTAAAGGCAGATGATACCAAGCAAGAGACAGGAACCAGTACATCAGCAGATTTTAAAGGGTTTATTTCCTTTAGTTTGTGATGTCCTCAGCAGGGCCGGACTGGGCATCTGTGCAATCTGGAGAATCACAGGACGGCCGGTGGGCCGGCAAGCTGGCCGACGCCCACCACTCGCCATGCACGCAGTCATCATCTGTTTTCCCCCCACAAATCTGTCTAACACTCCAGTGCCGTAAGTGGCTGCGATGTACCCTTAAATCGGATGCCAGCTATATTAGTGGTGAAAGGCAGCAAAGACACGCCTCTCATTCAGATGGCGTAATGGCTAAGACGCTCGTCAGTCAACATGAGACATGAGGAGCATGAGTTCAAACCCCGCAACAATGATGTTAGAAGAGATATTCGGGTTGCTAGGTTTTTATTGATAACTAATTAAAACAGCTGAACTTCAATATTTTAGCTGTAAAATGCCACATGCAGTAGCTAATATTAAAAA
This sequence comes from Callopanchax toddi, assembly GCA_006937965.1. Lineage (NCBI taxonomy): Eukaryota > Metazoa > Chordata > Actinopteri > Cyprinodontiformes > Nothobranchiidae > Callopanchax > Callopanchax toddi. The sequence goes on from SSNR01000282.1 coordinate 423,133, forward strand.
ATATGTTGTGCTTTTACTTTTTAAAATGTTGGTAACCTTACAGGTAATGCTTACAAACTTTGAAGATTTTTAATACAAAAGTTACATTTGCAATGGTGTATTTTCATTTAGAAGTGGTATTATTATTATTATTATTATGCAGTAAGATTAGTTATTGCATAAATTAATTAAGCTTATTAAGTAATAAATCCATATTAAGATATGCTGTTATAACAGCATATTATATAATCTATACATAAGTAAAGTCTAGTGACAATATGCCAGGTGTTACTGTTGTTGTTGAGTTTCCGAGCGCAATTGCTTTGGGCCCTTTGGGCCAGGGCCGTTTTTTAATCCCAGTCCGTCCCTGGTCCTCAGACTACTTCAGCTATTTGGTTTAGTCCAGTTTTCTGTTAAATTCTTAAGCTGCTGTTTAACAAATGTTCTAATTATAAAGCTCCTGCCTCAGTGAGACAGGTCAGTGATGTGAAAGCAACACTGACTCAAATACATCTGGAACTGAACAAACAATGAATGAAAGAAGATCTTTGCCAGCTAGCATGCTATATTTGAAAATGTTGGTATTAATACAAATTTGACTTCATATGTTCTTTTTTCTAAATGTTCCTTTATCGCACTGTGCCTATGTGACACTTGTTTACTGACCACTAGAGAAAATAAAAAGCTCTTCAGTCAGCAGGATGTATAGAAATGGACAGTGGGACTTAGTTGTTATTTAGGTGATTTTATTATTGGCTAATGGGTTTAGCTCAAATTTAGTTTGCACACCACTGTGAAACAAAATATTGCAGAATTTGGAATTTAAAAACATTGTTATTAAAAAATATGGCTGTTTTCTTGTTATTCTAGTAGAGCAAATGTTAGCAAACTAAATTAGCTAACTAGCTAAACTATGAAGGAGTAGATGCTAAAACATTGAATTAACTGAAAATATGAATCCTTAGCCTTTAGTCTTAGCTTTTAGCCCAAAGGAGTGCTGGTAGACACATTTCCAGATAAAACAAGACTTTAAAACCCATAGACATATTGGCCTTAGTGAACTTGATCACCCATTTAAAAAACATATTTATAACTGGGGGGGTTAACCAGAAATTTCCTGTATTTACTGTAACCGTTTTTTTTTTTTGTTTTTTTTTTTTTTTACTCTGACAGAAAGATCTGAAGGGCGCCGGTCATTCTGATAGGTTTGTGCGTGCGCGCCTGCCCGTCCATCAGACCGTCATAGGCAATCACTGAACTGTCCCCACTAATAATTCGAACCAAGGATGTAGAAATAGTGCTGCATCTCCACCAATAACCAGCCCAGACTGAGGTTCTGTGCTGCTGAGCGCAGACCTGTGATCCAGATGTCCTGTGTTCTGCAGCAGAAGAACACTGGTCCGCCATCAGGTGTCAGACCTGATCCGCTCAAACGTCCCTTTGCAATCCGGTGCTCAGCGCGCGATCAGATATGGATTAACTAGACTTCCTGTTCTAATGCACTCTCAGAGTAGCGGTCATAGGCTGTGGAGGCTTGTTGACTCGCAAAATCTGCTCTGCGAGCCGCGCGCGCACATAGAACTGGACTTCAAACACTCAGTCACGCGAGGAGGTCCACATTAAACACCAGCGCCAGGCGTTCCCCTGAGTATCTCAATGAAAAATATGTGAACCCCTCATCTCTCTCACAATTTCATAATGAACGTTAATATTATACGGTAATCAGAGTCCCGCGGAGCACACAGAGCTGCACCTCACCTGCTGCTGCGCTGCGCTCGACTCCGAACGGAGTTTTTAGAAATTTCTATAGGATGACTGGCTGATCGACTAATTTAGTGTCTAACCCTATGGATTTATGTGCTAAATGGGCCCAGTGTTAGAGTAATAATGCTACTGAAAATGTAATTATAAATTTTACAATTAAAATGTGACGGATGTTACGGGTGGCTGTCATGTGGAGAGGATTCCAGTCTGTCCAGCGGCTGTTTCAGCACCTTGGACAGCGGCACGCTGGGATCCCCAAATAGATTATGACCGGATTTTTTTAAGCCTGTCAGTCAAAAAGACGGAAAACTAAAAAGTCTAGCGCGACCTCTGTTATAACAGGATATTACTGGCTTTGAAGGTTTGGCTCATAGTTTAGACCTGGAATATCATTTAAAACATTTAGAAAACTTTGATATATATAGAAAAACACTCCAGATAGCTGCTTTAAGGGTTGTGTTTAGAGAACAGCACTGAATGAGATGTTTATTAATCAATTTATTTTAAAGAGACATGAAATTTTAAAAACTACAGATTAAATACATACAGGAAGTTTTTTTGCTGTTCATTATGAACACCTGACACGATACAGCCTATACAAGGTGCCTTAATATCCAGTACATTATTGATGTACACTGTGACATACATTTAGAAAAAAAAGGTATTTGTTAAGTGCCTTTACTGTGAGTATTTAAAATTTAATTAACTCATCATATTGGAATGTATTGTACTTTTTGTACTAATTGTACTTTCCAGTTGGTAATGTTTACAAGTTTTATGTTATTGTCCAGCCTTTGTTGTATAGTTTAGAGAATAATTTGGATGATTATCTTAAGAGTTTCTTAATAAGATGTCAACAAGTTTTAAGTTAACACCACGTGTTATTCAGGCTTGATGTAACATGCATTTGATGAACTTTTATTGTCTATTTATACTTTATGCTTGGTGCAGATACAGTGGCTACTTGCATCCACATTCCCGTTTATGACTCTATGTGTATTCTTGTGTTTTTTTATTTTCCAACGTAACATGCAGTTAAGTATGGAGGACCGAAACTGACATATTTAAAAATAAAAGCAGAAATACGTAATTTGTCTTTTCTTTTCGTTTATATGTGCATTTTTGCAAAGAAATATATATATATTGTTTTTTTTCCGAATTATGTGAATTATCATCAAGAAAAAAAAAATTTTATTTTTATTTTCCCTATATGTGCATTTTTTAAAATAAATGCATATGTTTTGTTTTTCCTTTTCCTTATTACCTGTAATTTCATCAAGAAAAAAAAATATTGTTTTTCCTTTTTCTTATTATGTGCATTTTCATGAAGTAAAAAATATATATTCTTTTTCCCTTTCCTTAGTTTGTACATTTTCATGAAGAAATAAATATATATTGCTTTTCCTTTTCCTTATACACACATTCCTTGTTTTTACATTCCTTCATCTACTCTTTTTACATTACCTTATGCATTTCTGCCTCATTATGCAAATTAGGAGGGCTGTCCTTCTTGGTAAACAGGAAGGAGCAGGAACCATGCGCTGATCGATTGTGCATGCCTGAGATTTTGGGCTTTCAGGAGAACGCCTTTTTGTTTGAAAAGAAGTGAAGTCCTAACAGACATGTCTCTGAAGATTGCAGATGAATTAAGGCACGTTGCTATCTTAGCTGAAAGTAATACAGTCAGTGATGACTATTTATTGTTTCGCATAGACATTTTGAGTGAGAGGCTATTTCAGATAGCTGCAGACACGGACAATGAAGCTGACCCGTTAGTTGTCCAGATTTTGGAGGAAGTGGCCTGTCACTTGCACAAGTCTGTGTATTCTATAGCCTAATTCTGTAGCCTATTTGCAGCTTCTCTTAACAACTCCGACACAGATCGTCGTTGTGCTCCCTCCATTACTGTACTTTGGTTGCTATTACGGTGGAGCCAAAATCTCAGGCATGCACAATCGATCAGCGCATAGTTCCTGCTCCTTCCTGTTTACCAAGAAGGACAGCCCTCCTAATTTGCATAATGAGGCAGAAATGCATAAGGTAATGTAAAAAGAGTAGATGAAGGAATGTAAAAACAAGGAATGTGTGTATAAGGAAAAGGAAAAGCAATATATATTTATTTCTTCATGAAAATGTACAAACTAAGGAAAAGGAAAAAGAATATATATTTTTTTACTTCATGAAAATGCACATAATAAGAAAAAGGAAAAACAATATTTTTTTTCTTGATGAAATTACAGGTAATAAGGAAAAGGAAAAACAAAACATATACATTTATTTTAAAAAAATGCACATATAGGGAAAATAAAAACAAAATATTTTTTTTTCTTGATGATAATTCACATAATTCGGAAAAACAAAAAACAATATATATATATTTCTTTGCAAAAATGCACATATAAAGGAAAAGAAAAGACAAATTACGTATTTCTGCTTTTATTTTTAAATATGTCCGTTTCGGTCCTCCATAGTTAAGTGCGTGCTGTCACCTAAAAAGAAAATGATTTGATCCATGTGCCTTGAATAGCTGTGACGATCTTTTAACATTTGAAGAGAGTAAAAACTTTAACGTTTGACCTGTTTTATGTGCCGCCACAACAGAATAGTATTGGTACCCAAAGGCAGTGTTCATCTCCTCATTTGTACCACAGAGGTTGCTGTCACCTAGTGGACAATAACTTTATTTTACTAAACATTTTAACTGATAGAGTGAAAGTTCCCCAGAGCTGTACTTATTGTTCAACATTTAAACCCTTGTTCAGTTTTTTCTCACATGCACAGTTATGGTTTGAAGTCTTGAATTTTAATAACTTTGTAAAACACATTGAAAAAGCAGTGTCAAAAATGAATGTAAAATCTGCTGTGTAACTTCATTAGTTGTGTCGAAACATACAGTGGTGTGAAAAACTATTGTCCCCCTTCCTGATTTCTTATTCTTTTGCATGTTTGTCACACAAAATGTTTCTGATCATCAAACACATTTAACTATTAGTCAAAGATAACACAAGTAAACACAAAATGCAGTTTTTAAATGATGGTTTTTATTATTTAGGGAGAAAAACATCCAAACCTACATGGCCCTGTGTGAAAAAGTGATTGTCCCCCTTGTTAAAAAATAACTTAACTGTGGTTTATCACACCTGAGTTCAATTTCTGTAGCCACCACCAGGCCTGATTACTGCCACACCTGTTTCAATCAAGAAATCACTTAAATAGGCGCTACCTGACACAGAGAAGTAGACCAAAAGCACCTCAAAAGCTAGACATCATGCCAAGATCCAAAGAAATTCAGGAACAAATGAGAACAAAAGTAATAGCCTCTGTGCACGCATCAGTTCCGTGTTTGGCGTGAGGATGGTACGAGACTTCCGGTCTCCGTGCTAAAGATGGGAGGTGGGAAGTTGATCTTGTTGATACTGTACAGAATGGCACACAGCAGTGGTGGTTAGACCTGCTATCAGTTTGTTATTGAAACGCAAATTTTGTCAGTGTACATGTCATGTTTAGGACATGAACACATAAAAGCAAGATATAGAAGGCCACGCACAAAAAAAGAAGAAAGATTTGCAAAAAAAGAAAGATTTACAAGCTCCCGAAAGGAAACTAGCAAGCGCAGTATGTGCTTCCAGCGGCTACCGGAAGTTTACGTCCATCCTGACCTTCTACCGGAGCTTACGTCACGTAGCTGCGTGCACAGAGCCCATTGAGATCTATCAGTCTGGTAAAGGTTATAAAGCCATTTCTAAAGCTTTGGGACTCCAGCGAACCACAGTGAGAGCCATTATCCACAAATGGCAAAAACATGGAACAGTGGTGAATCTTCCCAGGAGTGGCTGGCCGACCAAAATGACCCCAAGAGCGCAGAGACAACTCATCCGAGAGGCCACAAAAGACCCCAGGACAACATCTAAAGAACTGCAGGCCTCACTTGCCTCAATTAAGGTCAGTGTTCACGACTCCACCATAAGAAAGAGACTGGGCAAAAACGGCCTGCATGGCAGACTTCCAAGGCGCAAAAAGAACATTAAGGCTCGTCTCAATTTTGCTAAAAAACATCTCAATGATTGCCAAGACTTTTGGGAAAATACCTTGTGGACCGACGAGACAAAAGTTGAACTTTTTGGAAGGTGCGTGTCCCGTTACATCTGGCGTAAAAGTAACACAGCATTTCAGAAAAAGAACATCATACCAACAGTAAAATATGGTGGTGGTAGTGTGATGGTCTGGGGATGTTTTGCTGCTTCAGGACCTGGAAGGCTTGCTGTGATAGATGGAACCATGAATTCTACTGTCTACCAACAAATCCTGAAGGAGAATGTCCTGAAGGCCATCTGTTCGTCAACTCAAGCTGAAGCCATCTTGGGTGCTGCAGCAGGACAATTATTATTGTCTGTTATCGACAGGATTATTTAGCTATTCAGCTGTTTATGAATATCAATAGTGCAGCTTTATAACTTTTTCTGAAATATGTTGAAAAAACAAGGATTAAAATTATCAATATATTATGAATTTTACAAATTTTGACTTAAAGGAGTGTCATTTACTTAAATAAATGAATGAAATAAGTTTGAAATCCAGATAAAACTGTCAGGATTAGTCAGGTCATCTCTTATTTTTGAATGTTAGAGAGATGGGACAGCAAAATGTCAAAGGTTTTGATGGATGGTGACCTTTAACCTCCCCACCCACTCCCCCTGACCTTTGACCTGCCCCTTCCCTTTACCCCCTCCCCCTGCGTGGGAACCTCTCTTCCCCCACTTTCCCACACTTTCTCATTTCCCCTCCCGCATTCACCATTCGCCCCATCCCAATCGTCCTCTCTTAAAGTAAAGTAAGAAATGTAAAAAGTATAAATAATTACTTCAAGATTACTTAATAAAAATAGATATATAAAACAATGGATGTTTTAACAAACCATACTTTCTATCCAAGCATAAAAAATCTTCTCAAAAATCAGTCTTTACATTCATGCAGGTTTTTGCCGCAGTTTCTTACAGATCCAGTTTCCATTCTGCAAAACTCACTTCATCTTTCTAAGTTTACACAAGCTATTTTTCTCAAAAGCAAAAAACTCAGTTTACACACACACACACACACACACGATATTTAAATCTAATTGTTTTAAAAACTATAGATTATCTGATTGATTACGTATAAGAATATCTAACTTTTTTTTCCTCTCTGTTTGGTTAGAACCGATCAGAGCTTGTCTGATCTTTGGGTAAAGCATTTTTCTAATATTTTGGAGAATTGGGATAGTACTGATACTGACCTGTAATCATCAAAGCTATGTTTGTCACTTGTTTAGAGCGGAATTACTTTTGCTCGTTTCATTTTTCAGGAAATGTGGCTGACATACTGTGTGGAGGTTTGGGGAAATATGTATAAAACTGACATCAAAACCTTATTCAAATTGCAAATAAGATTCATTAGAGTTGGCCACAAAACAGGCTTCAGGGAACACACCAATAAACTATTCGCAGAGTGAAAAATATTAAAAACTGAGGATATAGTCAACTTAAGAACGCTAGCTGTTATTTACAAAGTAAAGCATTACTTATTAGAATATACAGAAGTTTTTATCCTGAGGACTAATAAAGAAAATCAAAGAAAGAAATGAGACTTTCTGTCATATTCTGCCCCCTTGTGTCCAGTCCGTGCCTGTGTTCCGCCTGTGTCCTGCACTAATCCCCTCCAGGTGTTTCTTGTCTACTTAATTAGCTCCCTCAATATATGCTGTTTAGTTCAGTCACTCCCTTTCAGTTCCTTGTGTTGAATCCCCAGCTTCATGCGTCTCCTGAGTCCTGCCAGCAATAAAGCTGTTTTGTGTTCAACCTCACCTGCTCCTGCCTCCGCCCTCCTGCGTTTGGGTCCTGCACTACGTCAGTCATGACACTTTCAACATAAATATATACGAGAACGACAGTGAAACAAAAGTGCATCTCAATAAAGGGAGTAAAAAGGGTGGAACCTTGTAGACAGAACTAACTGTGCAAGACTTAACATGTTCAAAAGGAAATTCAAGGAAAAATGTGTAAACTCATACAAGGCTATGACAAAAGAATAGTATAAAAACAAAAATGAGAGAGAGACCAAATTAGCTCTTTTGTTTTTGTTACAGAAGAAAACTATGAGAAGTAAATGCTAGAGAACATTAATAGATTGTTTATTCAATCAAAAGTTATGAAGTTATAAAGTCTGAGTTTAAAAGAATATTTGTACAAACAACATTAAAGCAAATGTGTATTTCAGTATATGGAGTAAAACTATGGAATAACCTGGATGATGATTTGAAAAAATGTCCAACTATTGATCAATTTAAGAAAATTAATAAAGAAAAAATGATAAAAACCTATGACTTGATGAGTTGATGATGGAGGATATTGACATGTTTTGATGTAAGCGTTGTGTATAAGTCCAATTTGTAAATTATTTGTATTCAATAGAAGGGGGAGGTTCATAGAAGATTTTTCTTCTTCCTCCTCCCTTGTCACTTGGATGATTTTTATTTGAGGTTTATACTGTGAATTAACGATATATGGGGGGGGGGGGATTTGCCAAGTGAAATAAATTTATTGAATTGAAATTCAAGGAAAAAATTGTAAACTCATACAAGGCTATGACAAAAGAATACCTACTATAAAAACAAAAAAGAGAGAGACCAAATTAGCTCTTTAACAATGAAACTGTAAGGGTAACAGTAGAAAAACAAAACATGACTGGAGAATGTAAATATGTAATAAAGTGACTTGTAAACTGAAATTAGATGAAAATAAGCTTTGGCTTCAAACCATCCCAATTTCAATTGTCAAAGGTTGAATAATTCTATGAATGTACAATAAGAAACTCAAACTGTGATTATCTACAATAAGGAACTTATAATTGTGTATAAATGATATAACTGTGTGTACAATCGAAAGAAACTCATCCATTCATGTTAGTTTCTGTTCGACAGGTTGGTCTAACAATAACGCCACAGCTTTAAAAACCTGTGGAAATCACCTCAAACTCTGAATCTGCTGCTGGTTTACATTCTGCTAATGGAACTGAGCGAATCTGAGTTGAAATTGATGTTCCTACAAGAACAATTTGTGAATAAAAAATAAAAGGTTTATAGGTTTAAAAGAGGTGATGATGATATGATGGAAGGTATATCATCGCATATTTTCATAGATTTGCAGGTTTTTTCTTGCTGAGAAGTGATATAATACAGTATGCCCTCCACGATGAACCCAAAACTTTTTCTCTTTGAGTTGCAGCTGTTCACTTAAGTGGTTTGTTAGCGTGTGCGTGTGTGTGTGTGTAATGTAAGACAGCACGGGAGGGGGTAGCCAAGGAGCGCAGTGGAGGCAGAGCAGGGAGGTGGTTGAGCTTCCTGATTGGCTGGTGGATGAAGCTGTCCATCAGCCTGCTTGTCCTGGCCTGGAGACTCCTTAGTCTCCTCCCTGATGGGAGCAGGCTGAAGAAGTTCTGATTGGGTGAGTTGGATCACGTGCAATCCTGAGAGCTTTTTGGGTGAGGCGTGTGTCGTAGATGTCCTGGAGGGAAGGGAGGGAGACACCGATGATCTTCTCAGCTGCTCCCACGATGCGCTGGAGCAGTGGCAGCCCGTCCATAGGGGGCGCTCGGGCGCCGCCCCACCAGTCCCAAGAGGTAGAAGAAGAGAAATATGGATCACAAAATATAAAAAACTAACATAAAAATAAAACTAAACGAGCCATCCATCATATATACAATAAGTGCTGTGTATAATCTACATTTAGGTGTAGTTTAGAAAGGTTTTCTTACTATTTTTTACTGGACCGATAGGTCGTGTTTCTTTGGGTTCTACTGCGCATGTCTGGACGGGACGCCGTCCCAACATAGCGCATTGTTTTTTGCCCCTGACGCATGCGCACTGGCAAATTTTTCCTGACGCATGCGCACTGAGTGCAAAAAATAGGAGATCGCTCGGGACGCAGGTCTTCAGCGTCCCTGTGTGACATGCGCACAACAGCAGGAGTCTGGAGTGTTGCTCAGACTGAAACCGGAAGTTCTTGCTCTCTTTTTAATGGGGGGTAAAAAATGGATATTTATTCAAAGAATCCTTCTTTCCTGCTTGTGAAAATAAGCCGAATGATTCAATTTGTCCTGATTTCATCAACTCAATGGTGAGTGACTTCGTTTGTTTCTTTTTCTTAATGACTGTGTCTGTCACGGATTTTCCCATTCAAAAACCCCATAGGCGGAGCTAGCCGCGGCTAGCAGTGCTAAGTCCTGATGAGTGAATTTATACCTTAAATAGCGACATGTGTTTGTTGAGGTGTCTGCCGAATGTTAGAGAAATACAGACACTGCTGATTGAATACATTGGTTTATGTAGTTTAGCCCGTTTTTCATGCGTTTTCTCTACTTTTCATTAAATTATTATGGCGTTTTAAGGAAGTTTGGTCTGACTGGGTTTGATGGGACTTATCAGTGGATTTGACTTTATTTTGTTGTTAATTCACTTCATTAGTTGAGCTGATTGTCATGACTTGCTTGGTTAGTGGTTGGCTGAATTGTAACATTAATTATCTGACTGTATTAGTTAGAGATGGATTTATTTGTTTGTGGTGTCAGTAGAAAGCTAATTGTGAATATTAAGTTATGTTTTTGACTTTGCCAGGTTGTTTTTTCCTTGAAACTTTTACAACTTCTGTTGTGACCACATTTTGGTTGTTTTTTATTTTTATTTGTATCTAATTATATTGATATTATTCTAAGGTCTCCTCATGAAGACTTTATGATTTCTTTACTGTTTGATGTGTAGAATTAGACCTAACAGCTCCACATTTCTAGAGAACTGGTGGTACTAGAGATTTTTACCAGAAAAATAAAATGCGCCCCACCCAAAAAAATTTTCACCAGCCGCCACTGCGCTGGAGTGTCTTCCGGCAGGACATGGTGCAGGAGCCGTACCACACCGTGATGCAGCTGGACAGGATGCTCTCGATGGTGCCGCTGTAAAAAGGTGTGCATGATGGGTGTTGGGAGCTCTTGTTCTTCTCAGTTTCCGGAGAAAGTAGAGGCGCTGTTGTGCTTTTTTGGCCAATGCTGCAGTGTTCTTGGACCAGGAGAGATCTTCTGTGATGTGCACACCCAGGAATTTTGTGTTGCTCACCCTTTCCACAATCGTGCCATCGATGATCAAAGGAGAGTGCTGGGTATTGGATTTCCTATAGTCGACAACAATCTCTTTCGTCTTGTCTACGTTCAGGGATAGATTGTTCTCTGTGCACCACCTGGCCAGGCAGTCCACCTCACTCCTCTAGTTAGCCTCATCATTGTTGTTAATGAGACCCACCACAGTTGTGTCGTCCGCAAACTTAATGAAGAGGTTGGAGTTGTGAGATGGTCAGATGATATGTCTGGACTGGATGACGTTTAGAAGAATAGGGAAGCTGATGCAGGACTAAACAACAACCTCACTTAACGTTCGAGTGTCAAACAGCAGCAGCAGCTGCTGAACTGATGGAATTGAGAATTTCTGTAATGGTGTGAAAAATAACCTGTGGAAATAAAATAATCTCGATCACTTTATTTAAAAAATTATTAGATCAAGGTCATGAATAATTATGGAATGGTGTCTGTGATCAAGCAGCAGAATGTGATAAAGCATTTGTGTATTATTTTGTAAAAAGGGCAGAAACAATAAGAAATGTTCTTCTCTTCTCAACCATGTTTGTTTGTGTTTACGTGTGAAATCTGTTTTGTTTTAAGATGTTTAAGATTGCTTAAGATGTTTCATGGAACTCAATGTGTTCCCGTGCAAATTATGAAACAATTCACATATAGACAAGTGTTGCCTCTTTTGAAAAACAGTTCACTGAGAAATGCTGTGCCTAGATGTATACAGCTGTATAACAACTTCAATGGTAAAAAAGGTTTGAAAGAGTAGCAGATCAAGTTTTGACCCTTGGTTTACACTACATTAGAAAACTTACTAATGAAGAGGTATGAGGGATACATTCTCTGTAACCTCAGACACAGTTGTGAAAATATTTAGTAAAACATTAGTCAGAGGAGAACTGTATTATTCCGAGCAGTAATGAAAAGGAACAGCTTCACTGTTTTGTTGGATAATGGACACATTATAACTGTATTATTACATTGTGGTAAAGAGACTTGATAACAAAGTGTTTTGCCATTGGGAGACAGTATGACAAATCACACAATTCAGTGCTACATTTAGAAAATGTAGTTGGCTTGAAAAAAGTGTTGCAGGGCAGGACGCAGGTTTTTGATGTGATGACATTCAGCAGGAAATGTATGTAAATTGATCTGCCACATTATGCTAACGTTTATGCATGTATACCTCCACGTTCAAGTGTGGAGGACTGAAATATGCAGGAGGATGAAGAAATGTCAAATGGATGAATAAAACACTCTGGTGGACACCATTGAGTTCACTCGGGAGATGGTGCGCAAGGGATGGGACTATCTGCTGATGCACTGGGGTGGAACAAACTTCCATGGCTCTTGAGTTTTCCCAGCTCTTCAGGATGCTCAATAATTCGATCAAATCAGTGTCTCTGCAGATGACACTTCTGTGCCAGCAGACTGAGCTTAAAGTGCCTGTGACTCCATATTTAAATCACTTTATATTAAACAGGTGTAATCTTTGATGCCTCTAGATTAGCGTTGCACCATTAGAACTCAAAATACGCTGTAATTATTTCCTAACGAGCAACTCAGAGATCAGAAGAAAGCGCCGCTTTCCGGTTCTGCTGGGTTTCTCCTTATTTGGCAGCCTGACACTTCTGCTGCAGCAGGGGGCAGTGTTGTCACGTGAAAGAGAAACGAAACTGAAACTAAACACTACACGGTCTATGGGCAATGGCGGCGGCACTGCCTCGCTCCAGTTGTCCTGAACGTGCATGTGGGAGGAGAATTTACCATATAAGCAAGTCCGGATCACTATGACCTCATAGCGGGCTGGAGTGAAAAAAACTGTTTGAAACCTGGGTCTGAAATCTGGAAGAGCTTCTCACTGGCTGTACTAGGAGACAGATGGATGCTGTTTTTTGCTCTTTCTGGCAGGTTTAAGGTGAGAACTCAACGTTGCAACATGATAGATAAGTCAGAAAACATGGAAACTGATGTCATGGGCACTTTAAGATGTTGACAGGAATCACCACTGTTGTTTGAGCCATTCAGGGTTTTGGTGATTTCCCATGGGAAACTCAATGCACACATCATCCGGATAACAGGCCTCAACGAGCTCCAAAATGCCAAACACTACACGGAACTCATCACACAGAAGGATATCACACCTGCGACACAGGTCTCCTCCAGCAGATGGATTGGATGGTCATTCGCCTTCAGAACCCAGTCTCAGTCTTCTCTTTTTGTGCTTCAAAGTCACCAAAGCGCCGTGTGAACTCGGTGCGCAGCGCCCTCAGCTTATCAGCAAAGTGCGCATTTGGGAACACTGTTGCGCCGACTTGGTTCAACATTACTTGGCAACAGGGAAAGTAAGGCAAGTTGCACTGCTGCATTTGTGTCTCCCATAAGCGCAGCTTCACTTAAAATGCCTTCACCACATCATACATGTCAGTGATCATGCGGTCACATTGGAGGTTTTAAGACGTTGAGATGAGCTGTTATGTCAGCCAGAAACGCCAACTGACATTTCCACTTTTCATCCAGCAAAACTGTTGCGTCTTTTCCTTTACTGTGTAGCGTTATCAATTACGCTATTCCTCTGACCTTTTGACCCCTTGACCATCACACAAACAATAATCCTCTTTTTCCCAATAACTTGGATTATAATGACTGTTCATCATGCTTAACCCCTGATAACCTGACTCAACATTCCTACAGGTGTCCAACCGTCCACTTTCAGGTGTCCACTTTCCCAGATGACCTCAACTGGACACTAGCTGAGTAATAAAAGAATCTTAAAATATGTCTCTTTCTTTAAAACCAAAGACTGGTATTCAAACTGTAATCACTTTGTTTACAGAACATTCTCCTGCAGTGTTCCTTCTCCAAGGTCATTCAGACATCCACTCTCAAAGTGTCATAACTGTGGCTCCTGTTATCTCATTCCTTTTTAATCTAATTAATGGGTTGAGTTTTAATGGGCTGAAGTCATGTGATTTGGTAAAACATCCCCATAGTCCACTAACCAATCAGAGCCGTCCACAAGTCCACTAACTCATGTTTGATTGGTACACTTACAATCCTCTGATTGGTTATTAAGTTTAGTAAAACTAGTTGAATCCACGTCACCCTTCAGTCAGATGATTTTCAAGCCTTGCCTCTGAGTCTCGAGCTGAACCAGAGAGATGCGGCCTTGTCTGAGTGGGTAAACAGCCCCACAGGCCGATCTCAGTGTTCCCCCCGGAGAGCAGACACCTTCAGTCTCTCTCCCTCTCTACGGGGACCGATCAGAAATGCCTTCAGCATGCCGGCTGGAATGCTTCCCTCTCTGACCGGACGTATCCACGGACTGTCCGGCAAAGTCCTTGGCGGCCACGCCTTCCAGGACCATCTCCGGGTCTGGGAACCCGCTCCTCAGCTTGTCGAGAACCCGACGCTTGCCAGATCCAGGAACGTCCACACTCAGTAAGCTAAACCCCACTTTCTGATCCGAGAGACTTTGCGATAAAGCTTAATTCTTCCACACTAAATTAAGCTATCCAAATTCAATAGCAACTCAAAATAGTCCTAAATTGACTCTTAAAGTCCCAACTAGGTTAACTAAATCAATTAACTTCCCTAGTCATTAAAACATATGCTACGGTCCGTTAACCTCACAATTAAAACCATCTTTAAACCTCCTCAACATGTTTAAGAATATTAATTGTGTTTACATCAAACTTTCAGAACCGTTTTATCTGTCTGTGTTCTTAGGTTTTTCAAATTAAATGGTTGTTCAATCTTTACCTTGTCTCAGCTTCACATTATTAAAGGTATTCAATTCACTGTTACCAACTTCAAAAGAACCTAAAGATACCTTCAATAATAATCCATTTCCTATGGTTAAATGTTAAAGTTCATAACTTCTCATCTTAATCTTTAAATGAGTGTAATATTTATTAGAAGAGGATGTAGCTGAGTTAACTACTAGTTATTTCCAAACGCTACAACTGTCCATGAATAGACAGATTTCCTTGATGAGCTCAAAAACTCTATTGAGAACTTTTCCCCGACTCAGCCAACGCACCTCTGTATGATAAGGAACGTCTGCAAACTCTGAATCAATGTCCCGCATGAAAGACTGAAACTGCCGGTGACTTAAACCTTTAGCTCGGATAAAGTTTACGGTTTGCGTTTCCTCTCATTACATTCTCCATTTTTAGGACTTTACCACACAGCGTTTCATGGTGTATGGTGCAGTGATATGTTGTTAACTCACCAGTACAGTTCTCCTCCTGCATCTTTACTCGCATCCTACCGACCAGTCCACTTTTTTCACCGCACATTGCTGGTGCTCCATCTGTTGTTAAGTCCAACAAGTTTGTCCCAGGGCAGTTTCATGTCTGTTATACGTTGACATACGTTTTTGAAAATGTCTTTTCCTGTTGTCCCGTGCAGCGATTTAATGTCCAATATTTCCTCTGTAACATGCAAATTGGAGTCCACTCCACGGATGAAGATGGCCAGCTGTGCAATATCCATCACGTCTGTACTTTCATCCACAGCAAGAGAGTATGCAATAAAGTTTTTGCTTCTTTCACTCAACTGTTTTCTTAAATCAGTGGCCATTTCACAAACCCGATCAGCAACAGCATTTCTACTCAGGCTTATATTTGCCCAAATCAGCGTTTTTGTCTGGACACAACACGTCGCACACCTTCATCATGCAGCTCTTCAGAAACTCTCCCTCAGTAAATGGCCGGGATGACTTGGCTATCTTCTCTGCCACAATAAAACTTGCTTTCACAGCAGCTTCACTTTGTGATTTTGCTCTGGTGAAAATCATCTGCTGAAATGTAAGATTGTTCTTTAGCTCTTCTACTTTTTTTTTTATCTGTTGCTCAGCATTCTGTTTTTTTTAGCTTATCCTGGTGTTTTGTTTCGTAGTGCCATCTTACAATAAATTCCTTAATTACAGCCACATTTGCTCCACAAATAAGACACAGGTTTACCGCCAATGTCTGTAAACATATATTCAGCCTCCCATCGGTCTTGAAAGGCTCTGTTTTCTGAATCAACTTTTCTCTTCGCCATTGTGAGGGGCAATCCGCCCTCGTCATGTGGAAATGTTCCCAGGTAGCCTAGCGACAGAAACGCTGCATTATGGGATCCGTAGTTTGTGTTATCAGCGCTTTATTTCGCCGGGCCATAATAATAAGCTGTATAAAATGATAGCGCGGGCTGGATATAAATGTATGCCGGGCCGGGAGCTTGACACATATGGTCTAGATGATGTAACTAACTACTTTACGACCATATAACCAGGTCAGCAACGCTAGAGGGAGGAGGAATGGTTTTAGCTAGGGTTTCACGGTTTAACTAGTCTGATTATTAACCACTGGTCAAATATTGTAAAAAATGATGTTCTGAAAGATTTCCTAAACACCACCTCACAGATAAATAAATGTATAAATAAATCACCCCGAGACCGCAATAGCTCCACCAGCTGACTCGAGCGCGGTGAAGCCGGAATAAAACGAACAGAGGAGGAGGATTATGAAGAGGACAGCTCGACCTCCACGGCCATCAGTGGACCTGATGTGGCGACGGAGGACCAGATCAGCTTCAGCACCGCTGCCGAAGTATCGTTCCCATACCCCGGATAGGAGAGCCAGGCTCCCCGCTCTGCCCTCTGGCTGCCTCTGGCTCACTGACGTCCAGCAGCGGCTTGGCTAACACACAGACCCCGAGGCAGAGCCACGCGTCATTCCGCGGCAACGGCTGGAGGAATCGTTCCTACGCCGACCTGATAATCAAAGCCTTCCTCAACAACACCTCACAGGTAAATAAATAAATAATTAAAGCTGCTGTCTGCGATTAAACTCAAAAAACTCTGTGTCAGCCAACAACAATGAGTTAAATTTCCACAGAGATGAATGGGCTTTGAGTGTCGGCAAACAAATATCTAAAAGTAATGGTGCATGATCCGATATCAAAATACTGGAGTAATCAGAAGAAACAACCTCCAAGTTCAGACCTTTATCTATGAAAAAGTCATCAATTCTCGTATAAGACCGGTGTACCTGAGAGAAGAAAGAAAACTTTTTAGTTGAGGGGTTATGATGTCTCCAAGGATCGACCAGGCCATTCTGAGTAAAAAAAAAAAATCAGAAAATGACTTGGACATGGCCGACTGAGAAATAATGCGAGAGCTGGAACGATCCAATACTGGGTCCAATACACAGTTTAGATCCCCTCCTAAAATTAACAGATGAGAGTTAAAATAAGGTAGGGAGGGTTTAAATACTAAGGGGAGCAATCAAGGGAGAACAAGAGGCAGGTGTGGACAATCACAAGACAAGACACCTGAAACACAGAGGAGAAACTGTAACATATGTTTATATTATAATTTGGCAATTAGTACTTTGTTTATTTTTATTTTATTTTGTTTGGTGCAATGAGCACTTGTGTGTTGGGACTTTTAATTTGAAAGAGGTTTGTTTTAAAAGAGAGCTTCCTGGTGGGCAGAAAAAAAAAAAGATACCCGGGAGGAGACTCGAAGGATGCTGTACTGTTCTGCTGTTCGGAAAATAAAGCTAAGTTAACAAAGAACTGTAGCCCGCCTTTCCATGCCCCGAGAGGACCGCTACTGGCCTATTTTTAAGGGTTACAGACTGGTGGCAGCGGTGTTTTCAACTTCGTCTTTGTGTGAGCCGAGGCAGTCAACTTGTTTCGCCGGTCGTCGGACGTTCCTGCGGTCGCTGACGACGCGCTGTGAGTACCTGGATTCTTTTGAAGAGGAAGGTTGGCGGTCGTTACTGCGACGGACGTGGGTACGTTTTTCCGCCTGAGTGATTGAGTTGGACGGGTTTTTCATCCTTTTTCAAACTTCATTGTCGCGGTCATGTCTCAACCAGCTGATGACGTCGGTGATGGCGGCGCCGTTTCGAACAATGATGGCGCACGTGCTCCCCCGCCCGACATGAGGACTGTAGTTCACTATCGTGTGGAGTTACCCCCATGCTTTCATGGTGATGGCAAAGATAAAGACAGTTTTTCATTGTGGCGGCAACGTTTGGAGCTGGCTGTTAAAGCATGCACAGACAATCAACAGCTAGATATTGCCACAATTCTTCCCACACGCCTTAGTGGGGATGCGCTGGCTTTTTGGCTATCGTTGTCACCAGATGTGAAACAGGACTATGATAAATCTGTGGAGAAACTGAATGAAGTTTTTGGACGAAAGGAATTTCTGCTTCACTTTCAAACTTTTGTTAATGCTAGACAGCGTTTGCCGAAAGAACCATTGGAAGTTTATGCTGCAGAAATCACAAGACTGGTCCTGGAAGCTTTCCCAAATTATGGACAGCCAGCCATCGCAATGGAACGTTTCAGAAGATTCGTGGCTGGTTTGGATCCACTCCTGCAGGCTAAATGCCACGAGCATGGTGCAGCTACTTTGGAGGAGGCATTGGCTATTGCCTGTAAATGGGAGCGTGCTCAGGAGGCGATGAGGCTTCTTCCCCCTCCTGTGCTTCCAACTGCTGTGCCACCTGGTGTTACTTCTCCAGTGGGTCAAGGGGAACCTGTCACAGCGTTGGTGTCCACACGTGATGAAAAGCTTCATTCTGAGTCAACCGAGGGTCTGGTGGATGTTGTTAAGCAGTTGTCGAAGGAATTGAGGGCCCTGAAGCTTGAAGTTTCTCAATTGGGTCAAGGATGTGGTCACATGGTCCACCAGCATGCATCTGGACCTTCCGCCTCAAGAC
>SSNR01000282.1:443414-521835 GCA_006937965.1 Callopanchax toddi
CCTGGATGATGTGCTTGTTTTCAGTCGGACTTTTGCAGATCACCTACAGAGCTTGGAAGAGGTCTTCGGCAGGTTTCGTTCGGCTGGTCTCAAGTTAAAAGCCAGAAAGTGTCATTTGGCTAAGCCGCAGGTTACCTTCCTGGGCCATGTCATTTCCTGTCAGGGTCTGCAGCCAGACACTAGGAACATTGAAAAAGTAAGAGGTTGGCCTACACCCAGGACGTCCACGGAGGTGAGAGCGTTCATTGGACTGTGTTCCTATTATCGTAGGTTTGTTAAAAACTTTTCTCTCATTGCTGCTCCCCTTCTCAGTTTGACGCACAAAGGAGCTGTATTTGCATGGTCCATGGAGTGTGAGGATGCATTTTTGTCACTGAAGCATGCTCTCACCAATCCTCCGGTCATGACACATCCTGTTTTCTCACAACCCTTCCTGTTGTACACTGATGCATCACAAAATGGGATTGGTTCTGTGTTAGCGCAACGCATTGATGGAAAAGAACATGTGATCGCTTATGCTAGCCATACACTCAGCCTATCTGAAAGGAAGTGGTCCACGTTTGATAGGGAGCTGTGGGCAGTTGTTTGGTCTGTCAGGCATTTCAAACATTTTCTCTCTGGCAGTTCCTTTACTGTGGTCACTGATCATAAACCTCTCTTAAATTGGAGGAAAACCCCTGTGGACCATGATCCGACGGGCAGACGTAGCAGGTGGATTCTTGAGCTTGATATTTATGATTTTGATGTCACACACAGAGAGGGGAAACAACATGCAAATGCAGATGCCATGTCTAGGCGCCCCACAGCTGAAACTCATGATAAGGCTATTCAGTGTGTCAAAACTTTCAGTGTTGCAGCTGGGAGTAGGTCTCCTGACCAAGACAAGGATGACATTAACACAGTTCATCCTGAGGTCACACATACACTGTCCATGGATTTCAGGCCGTTTCAGAAGGTCGCTGCAGACATCACAGAGCTGCCGGTTACTTCGCAGGGTAACAAATATGTTCTCGTGGTGATGGACTATTTTACTCGCTATGTCAATGTATTTCCACTAAAAGATCAGCGTGCTGTTACTGTGGCAAAATGCATTTTTGAAGAATATATTAGACATCATGGGGTGCCAGAGTCGATCCATACAGATCAGGGTCGACAGTTTGAAGCAGACCTCATCAGACATCTCTGTGATAGGCTGGGTGTCATCAAAACGCGCACTTCACCATATCATGCACAGTCTGATGGTATGGTTGAGAGACTAAATCGGACCTTGAAAGACCACCTTTCCAAATACATGACACAGAGTGGGGGTGAATGGGACTTGTACTTACCTCAGTTTGAACTGGCCTATAACTCTAGTGTTCATTCGAGCACTGGGTTTTCCCCTTTTTTCCTAGTACATGGCAGAGAACCTCTTTTGCCGGTTAACATGCGACTAAACTGTGGTCCAGCTGTAACAGCTAGCACACCAGGCACGCCTGCCGCCTATGCTTCTGATCTTACTAACCGGTTGTCACATGCTCTTCAGAAGGCAGTTGAAACATCTGCTGCCAGCAAGAGACACCAAAAGCGTTACTATGATAACAAGTCTGTGTTTCATCCACACGCACCTGGTGACCTTGTTCTTCTGGATGATCCAGCTCGGCGGATGAACAAGCTTGCCCCGAGATGGAGGGGCCCCTTCATCGTTTGCCGACGGATGGCGAGGGACGGATGTCCTGGGGTCACTTACGAAATAAGTACTCTCGGGCACACACGTGCACGAAAGTGGGTGGTGCACCACAATAGGCTTAAGGCTTACAAAGATGCTGCGCCTTCAGCTGAGCCCCTTCAGGCCAGGACACCCTCGCCTGCAGCCCATCAGGGTCTATTCCAAGCACCCTCCTCTAGCCTTACAGCTCTGTCGGGAGCTTTACCTTTTAAGCCCCCAACTCCACCCCACGTGCCTGAGGGGACTGTTACCCAGTCGTCCTTGGCTTTGGGTCAGAGATGTTCTTTGGAGGGTGTTTCGTCTTCTCTGGGACTATCGGGTCAGATTCCCCAGTCTAATCCTGTTGGGGGGAGCCCCGTTGATGCAGAAGGACCAATTTCATTGCTGCAGGCTCCCTTAACTGTAACTTCACGTAGTGGTCGGGAGGTTAGACGTCCCAGAAGGTTGAAGGATTTTGTTACTTAAGGGTTCCAAAATTTTTGTGTACTCTTTCTTGGAGTTGTTGTGTTCAATTGTATTATTGTGAATTTTGTCTGGTTGAATGTGATCCTGCTGTGACTTGGGTCACTGTTCTATCATTGCCTGTTTCATGTTAAGGCAGCAGAATGTTTTGGTTATGTAAACAGCAGAAGAAAAAGGAAAATAAATCAGTTTGTACGGATGTAGAGTTTTGAAATGTGGACATTTCTTGTGCAGTGAAGGACGACTGTAACATATGTTTATATTATAATTTGGCAATTAGTACTTTGTTTATTTTTATTTTATTTTGTTTGGTGCAATGAGCACTTGTGTGTTGGGACTTTTAATTTGAAAGAGGTTTGTTTTAAAAGAGAGCTTCCTGGTGGGCAGAAAAAAAAAGATACCCGGGAGGAGACTCGAAGGATGCTGTACTGTTCTGCTGTTCGGAAAATAAAGCTAAGTTAACAAAGAACTGTAGCCCGCCTTTCCATGCCCCGAGAGGACCGCTACTGGCCTATTTTTAAGGGTTACAAAACTAAAACAGCAGAAACTAACACAAGACTAGACACAGAGTTCAAACCAAAGAAACGCAGGAAACCAACCCAGAACTGACTGAAAACACAGAACTAAGAACACAGAGACTGACTAAGGCTATAAACACTTGAGGAAAACACAAGACTAATACACAGAAGACTAGACTATGGAGCAGTAAACACAGAAGTAACTAAACACAGCACAGAAGACTAGACTATGAACCATACACACAGGATAACTGAAACATGTAACAAGAACTGCTGTTTCAAATTCCTAAGAATAACACATTTTCCTATAACTTTTTTAACAACAAATCACTGCTGTGAGTTCAACAAGCATCATCTCCAGGGCAGACTGACAGTAGGATCAACTCCTGAACTTTGTTGGATTAAAAAATATAGTCATCACAAGAAAAGGTTAAAAATTGTAGGAAAATAGAAGTGACTCCAGCAGTTTAGAGTTGTACAGTTTTTTTTCTTTTGTGGTTGTAAATGTTATCTACTTGCTTTGATTTTTCTTCCTTTGTTACACTGCGTTTCATTGAGTTTTATTAAAGCGATTTACATCTTATTTGGTTTTCTCTCTGCATTTTTCACCTCACACAAACATGACTTTTCAACACTGTGCTGCAGGTCTGTGACAAAGCAGCAGTGACTCTTGCTCTAAATGGACAAATGTCTACAGACTTGAAGAAGAAAGACCTGGCAGAAAATCACCTTTCAGTGTGAACTTGTTTGAAGCACCAGATTCACCCCTACATGGACAGTCCACACTACAATGGCTGTTACAGTTTTTCTCAATAGCTTTGGCTCATTTCTCACAACAGAATTAAAGTTCGCACAACAGTTAGTTCAACCTTCACAACATGTGGTCATTTGGGCTCAACCTAGTGTCAGTTTCCTGTTCATTTCATCCAGTGGTCACTGTTCTTGGACATGAAGCGACTGAGTTAGTACAAATATCTGCTAAATGATCACTTTTTCATTTGCTTTTATCATGTCTGTCAAAATGAACTCTACTTGTAGCGGCTGAATAGTCATTGTTCATACAACTACCGGTAATAATCTTCATTTCATTCATTGTGTCATTGCACACAATTGTGTTGATGATGTTATCAAACATTTTGTACATTCGGTTTCTAAATCTTTGTAATGTTTTCATGAAAATGTCCATAAGTAACTTTTCTCAGGTGAACCTGATCTTCCACAGAGTTAGAGGCTGTGTGAACATTTAATGCTACCAGTGAGACCAGTCTGCTGTGGTCAGCCAGTGGTTTGCAGCACATGACAGGATGCTAGTGGAGTATCTTCCTCCCTACTCTCCATTCCTAAACCCGATTGAGGAGTTTTTCTCTTCCTGGAGGTGGAAGGTAAATGACCAGGGTGCTCATTTATAAAACTTGCTTACGCACAAAATGGGCCAAAAAGTTGCGTAGGTCACTTTTTACGCAAAATTTGGGATTTATAAAAGAAAACGTAACGGAAAAATGTGCGCAACTCTAAGCAAACTTTAGACCTTGCGTAAGCACATGTTGGAGACGTGAAACCTGTCAGAGCAGCTGGTGAGATGGAAAAATGTTGAATTTATGACACAATTAAAGACTTGTAGACCCTCGCGCACACAGAACCAACAATTCGTCTCTAAAAAGAATAAAAATTTAAATCTGAATGAAAATTTGTCGCATTTTCGAAAAATATCCCATTATGTTCATCCAGTCGTCTTCAGATTATAGAACAAACTGCACTTATTGGTGCATCAATTGTGATTTCTGAGACTTAGGAATCCTGCAGGGACACTTGTGCGTAATGCGCTGGATGCGCTGCGCAGCTCAGCCAGCAGGCAGACTCCGGATGAATGGGAGAGAGTTTTTAGAGATTTCTAGATAATGACTGGACCATCGATCAGCTGATAGATTCATTAGAGCATCCTATGGATCAACTGGGTCCAGTATTAGATCAACAGAACCATCGGAACCAGTAAAACCCGGTGTCACCGGCCGTTCTCGGGTTTCAACCAGCGATTATTTTATCCAACAGGTTGACTGTTTAACAGGATGAACAGCATGACGTGTCTTCCCCTTTGGATTAAATTAAATGTTGTCATTAAACGTTTCTTAGATCTTCACGATCTCTCTGTCAGACTGACAGCAGACTCACTGCAACGAGACGTCTCTCGGAGCACTTCCGTGTTCGTAATTCGTCACATTTCACCACCTAATAAAACATTTTCCCGTCCATCCACTTCACCACAAGCACCTCGAGTTTCAGCCTCTGTAAAATTACGCTTCCTAAACCTCTCTGTTGTCACGATTTACTGTTAAAAGCCAGAAACCCACCGGTCTATGCATATGCAATTATTCATGGGTACTTTGCATTGACCGTATATGGCAGAATGTGGGTGTGTAGGAGGAGGGTTCTGACCCAAAAACAGCCGAGCACAGTTCTAGGTCTGACATCGATTTATAAAGCAGAATTGCGTGGATCTGTGCGTCCGCAGGGTTTTATAAATCAGAAATGGAATTTGCGTACCTGAAATTTTTTGGCTGAGCTTAAGCAAGTTTTAGTAAGGATTCTACACAACGTTTTATAAATGAGCACCCAGGTCCACAGACCCAAGTGACCCTGAGAGCAGCCATGGATGCAGCTTGTGATGACATCACAGCAGAGTCCTACAGAAGGTGGATTCAGCACTCAAGAACATACTTTCCTCTGTGCATTGACAGAGCTGACATTCACTGTGATCTCGTCTCGTCTCATCGTCTTCCGCTTATCCAGGTCCGGGTCGCGGGGGCAGCATCCCAATTAGGGAGCTCCAGACGGTCTTCTCCCCAGCCACTTCTACCAGCTCCTCCGGCAGGATCCCAAGGCGCTCCAGGGCCAAACCAGAGATATATTTTCTCCAGCTTGTCCTGGGTCGACCCGGGGGCCTCCTGCCGGCAGGACATGCCTGAAACACCTCCCTGGGGAGGCGTCCAGGGGGCATCCTAACAAGATGCCCGAACCACCTCAGCTGGCTCCTTTCGACATGAAGGAGCAGCGGTTCTACTCCGAGTCTCTCCCGG
This sequence comes from Callopanchax toddi, assembly GCA_006937965.1. NCBI lineage: Eukaryota > Metazoa > Chordata > Actinopteri > Cyprinodontiformes > Nothobranchiidae > Callopanchax > Callopanchax toddi. The sequence continues at coordinate 449,177 of SSNR01000282.1, forward strand.
ATGTCCGAGCTCCTCACCCTATCCCTAAGGCTGAGCCCAGCCACCCTGCGGAGAAAACTCATTTCGGCCGCTTGTATCCGCGATCTCATTCTTTCGGTCATTACCCAGAGCTCATGACCATAGGTGAGGATTGGGAGGTAGATCGACCGGTAAATCGATAGCCTTGCTTTCCGGCTCAGCTCCTTCTTCACCACAACAGACCGGTTCAGCGTCCGCATCACTGCAGACGCTGCCCCAATCCGCCTGTCGATCTCCCGCTCCCTCCTTCCCTCACTCGTGAACAAGACCCCGAGATACTTGAACTCCTCCACTTGAGGCAGGATCTCTCTCCCGACCTGGAGTTGGCAAGCCACCCTTTTCCGACCGAGAACCATGGCCTCAGACTTGGAGGTGCTGATCCTCATCCCAGCCGCTTCACACTCGGCTGCGAACCTCCCCAGCAAGAGCTGTAGGTCAGAGCCTGATGAAGCTAGGAGGACCACATCATCTGCAAAAAGCAGAGACGAGATTCTCCTGTCACCAAACTCGACACCCTCCACACCACGGCTGCGCCTAGAAATCCTGTCCATAAAGGTTATGAACAGGACCGGTGACAAAGGGCAGCCCTGGCGGAGTCCAACCCTCACTGGGAACAGGTCCGACTTACTGCCGGCTATGCGAACCAAACTCACACTCCTCTGGTACAGGGACTGAATGGCCCTTAACAAAAGACCATCCACCCCGTACTCCTGGAGCGTCCCCCACAGGGTGTCCCTGGGAACACGGTCATAAGCCTTCTCCAAATCCACAAAACACATGTGGATTGGTTGGGCAAACTCCCATGACCCCTCCATCACCCTAGCGAGGGTAAAGAGCTGGTCCACAGTTCCACGACCAGGACGAAAACCACATTGCTCCTCTTCTATTTGAGGTTCAACTATCGACCGGACCTTCCTCTCCAGTACCTTGGAGTAGACCTTCCCAGGGAGGCTGAGGAGTGTGATTCCCCTATAGTTGGAACACACCCTCTGGTCCCCCTTCTTAAAAATGGGAACCACCACCCCGGTCTGCCACTCAACAGGAACTGCCCCCGATGACCACGCAATGTTGCAGAGACGTGTCAACCACGACAGTCCTACAACATCCATAGCTTTCAGATACCCAGGTCGGATCTCATCCACCCCCGGGGCTCCGCCACTGTGTAGTTTTTTGACTATCTCAGCGACTTCTGCCCCAGAGATTGGACAGTCCGTCCCCAGGTCTCCCAGCTCCGGTTCATCATAGGAATGCGTGTTGGTGGGATTGAGGAGCTCCTCAAAGTATTCCTTCCACCGCCCGACTATAGCCCCAGTTGATGTCAGCAGCTCCCCGTCCCCACTGTAAACAGTGTGAGCGAGTTGCCGCCTTCCTCCCCTGAGGCGCCGGATGGTTTGCCAGAACCTTTTTGGAGCCGACCGATAGTCTTTCTCCATGGTCTCACCAAACTCCTCCCACGCCCGAGATTTTGCCTCAGAAACTGCCACTGCTGCACCCTGCTTGGCCCTCCGATACCTATCAGCTGCCTCTGGAGACCCACAGACTAGCCATGCCTTGTAGGCCTCCTTCTTCAGCCTGACGGCTCCCCTAACCTCTGGTGTCCACCAGCGGGTACGGGGGTTACTGCCACGATTGGCACCGGCTACCTTGCGACCACAGCTAGCAACAGCCACCTCAACAATCGCAGAGTGGAAAAAGGCCCATTCGGACTCAATGTCCCCCACTGCTCTCGGGACGTGGTTGAAGCTCTGCCGGAGGTGGGAGTTGAAGACCATCTTGACAGGCTTTTCTGCCAGGAGTTCCCAGCAGACCCTCACTATGCGTTTGGGTCTACCAGGTCTGCGTAGCATCTTCCCCTGCCATCTGATCCAACTCACCACCAGGTGGTGATCAGTTGACAGCTCCGCTCCTCTCTTCACTCGAGTGTCCAAAACATACGGTCTCATGTCAGATGATACAACTATAAAGTCAATCATCGACCTGTAACCTAGGCTGCCCTGGTACCAGGGGTACCGATGGGCATCCTTATGTTCGAACATGGTGTTCGTTATGGCCAAACTGCGACTTGCACAGAAGTCCAAAAACAGAACACCACTCGAGTTCAGATTGGGCGGGCCGTTCCTCCCAATCACGCCCCTCCAGGTCACGCTGTCATTGCCCACATGAGCATTGAAGTCCCCCAGCAGGACTATGGAGTCCCCAGTAGGAGCGCTATCCAGCACTCGTCCCTGGGACTCCAAAAAGGGTGGGTACTCTGAGCTGCTATTTGGCGCATAAGCACAAACAACAGTCAGGACCCGTTCCCCAACCCGAAGGCACAGGGAAGCTGCCCTTTCATCCCCCGGACAAAACCCCAACATACAGGCAGAGAGTCTTGGGGCTAACAGAAAGCCCACCCCAGCCCTCCGCCTCTCACCCGGAGCAACTCCAGCTTGGGGTCTTGGACTTGGGGTCCAGAGCCAACGCTATGTGTCGAGGTGAGCCTGACTATATATAGCCGGTATCGCTCAGCCTCTTCCACAAGCTCCAGCTCCTTCCCCGCCAGAGAGGTGACGTTCCATGTCCCGATAGCCAGTTTTCCTGTCCGGGGATCGGACCGCCAAAGCTCCCGCCTTGGTCTGCCATCCGATCCACAATGCACCGGACCCTTCATGTTCCTCCTGCAGGTGGTGGGCCCACAGGTGGATGAGCCCATGTATCCAGTTCGGGCTGGGCCCGGCCGGGCCCCATGGGCGAAAGCCCGGCCACCAGGCACTCGCTCACGGGCCTCAACCCCAGGCCTGGCTCCAGGGTGGGACCCCGGTAACCCTCCGGGCCGGGTACACTGGCTCGTTGATTGTACTTGCATGAAGAGTCTTTTGAACCGCACTTTGTCTCACCCCTCACCTAGGACCAATTTGCCATGGGTGACCCTACCAGGGGCACAAGTGCCCCAGACAACATAGCTCCTAGGATCATTAGGGCACTCAAACTCCTCCACCACGATAAGGTGACGGTTCACGGAGGAGCATTCACTGTGATGTAGATGGAAATATGTGTCCAGACAGACGGGAGCGTCTAGATGTCCATGACTGATCTGCAGCACCATCTGGTTTACAGGATCTTCAGTTTCTAAACTACTACAGTCTGGTTCACTGAGCCAAAGGGAGTTTGTTCTTTGTAAATATTTTTCTTTCAGTTGAACAATGCTGTGAAAAGTTGTAAAAATACAGTATAAAGTAAAGTGTATATTCAGTGTCTTGAACTTTCTTTTACTTCTAGTTTTATAAATGCCATACATGGGCTGTGTTCGAATTCAGGGGTAGGATGCTTATGAGGACGCATTTTGAGGCCGATGACATCACAGCGCAGCGACGAGTGCTGTCCGAATTCGAAGGATACTCATCCATGCAAACTCAAATGCGTCCTCGCTCCACCCCAATTTCGAGGATAGGTCTGGTGTATCCTCGCTGGCCAAGGCTATCCCAGGATGCTTTGCGTGCCGGCCGTGGGATTCTACTTTTTTTTCTCTTAACTTTATTGAATTTACAACACAGGACACAGTTGGATTCTACTGGTTGAATTTTGCAGCAGTAGAAGAAAAAAAACAGAGAGCAGTTCAGTTTTAAATGTCAGTTTTTCAAAAGATTATACAAAACTTGTGTTTAGGAATTTTTTGCTTATCTTTATATGACATTTAATAATAAAAATCTCCACAAAAGAGGTTGAATGTTTTATTTTTCACGTTATTAAAGACAAGAAATCAATGTAAGCTAGCTTGAATGTTTTAAATGAAAGTTTAGAAAAGAAGTCATCATAAAAGAGCTTAAAGTGTTTCTTTAGATCCATTTTATTAGCTTTAGCCTGTCTGTCGGCGCTGTCATGGTTGCTAAGCGACTGGACTGAGGGGCGGGGATAAGTATGAGGCTAGACCGTCTGAATTCAGAACTGTTTATTTCCGGTCTTAGCGGTCGAGCAAGGACCCAACCTAGGTAGACCAGCAAGTCCACGTCCTCAGAAGCGTCCTACCCCTGGATTCGAACACAGCCACGGTCTGTAACGCTGTCTGGACTTTACATTGGGCAGCACTTCCAGAGTCATCTGTCTCAATGAAAACATGACTAAACCATTGGACTGTTGTTTATATGATGCTGGTGTCAGAACTTGTCATTTTAACAACACTGACACTTTCATTGACATAAAGACTTGCTTTTGAAGAGCAAATAATCTATTTTGATTAAAGAGCTTGATTTTGAAGCATGAACAACCCATTTTGAAATGGTGACTTGCTTTTGCAGGTTATCTACCATGTTTTGCAGTTTGCACTAATTGTTTTGAGAAACATCTTAATGGTGGTGAAAACTTTAATGCTGTTGTGAGAAATGAGCCAAAGCTATTGAGAAAAACTGTAAACAATACAGAGTTCATAAACACACACACACAACAATCACACTTCATCATCTCAAATGTTTTTGAGTTACAACTGATTTCAGTTCATTTCAAGTACTTTATAGAAAAATCAAGCATTTCTATAACCTTTAAAGTGGCTGTGACTCCATATTTAAATCACTTTATATTAAACAGGTGTAATCTTTGATGCCTCTAGATTAGCGTTGCACCATTATAACTCAAAATACGCTGTAATTATTTCCTAACGAGCAACTCAGAGATCAGAAGAAAGCCCCGCCTTCCGGTTCTGCTGGGTTTCTCCTTATTTGGCAGCCTGACACTTCTGCTGCAGTAGGGGGCAGTGCCGTCGCGTGAAAGAGAAACGAAACTGAAACTAAACACTACACGGTCTATGGGCAATGGCGGCGGCACTGCCTCGCTCCAGTTGTCGTGAACGTGCATGTGGGAGGAGAATTTACCATATAAGCAAGTCCGGATCACTATGACCTCATAGCGGGCTGGAGTGAAAAAAACTGTTTGAAACCTGGGTCTGAAATCTGGAAGAGCTTCTCACTGGCTGTACTAGGAGACAGATGGACGCCGTTTGTTGCTCTTTCTGGCAGGTTTAAGGTGAGAACTCAACGTTGCAACATGATAGATAAGTCAGAAAACATGGAAACCGATGTCATGGGCACTTTAAATCCCCACATTAAATTCAAGCATTTTCAAAGATTGCAAGCACTTGTCGCTGCAGTGAGGTGTAATTCACCAGCTGGCCACTGGGTGGCAGCAGAGACCAATGTGACTGAGCTACAGCAGCATCTCCTGAAACTCTAAATCCTAAGTTTCTTCCTGATGTGAGCTTCATGAAACCAAAAGGTTTGATTCTCCCTGATCATCTACATGTGAGTGATCAATGACTTGTGTATCCAGAGGTTTGTTTATTATTTGGGTCAAGATGTAGTGGCGTTTGATCAGTTATCACTCAGATGTCCCTTCTCTTCATCAGGTTACAAAATCAAAACTATTCACAAGATGATGAGTGAAATCTGAGACTAGGCCTGTTTAAAGGCAGACATCTGGCACATTGTTAGAGTCTCATCACCTGTAAACACCTGTAAACTGATTTCATTTCATCTGTCTGGGTGCTTACCTTTCTGTTTGTCCAGAGTGAGTGTAGATATACAAAACATGACGTTTTTCTAGACATGCCACTGAGTGATTGAATCTATGGAGGAAGTTAATCAATACAAGTTACACTGACATTAACCCAGTGTCTGACATTAACTTACTACCAGTTTGTGTTTCTGCTACCGTAGGTTTACACTGAGACGCACCACGCTATGTCGGTCAAATCAGCAAGGCACAACAGGGAATCGGACCCCGTCTCATTACTGACAGTAGCCTTACCAGCACCTTTTGCTTTTTGTGATGACATGAAGAGGAGAAGCAAAACCTGCATCTGTAGCATCTCAGTAGAAGTCTTTGAATTCTGCCTCCAGACCCAATCGACTTCACATTAATGCTGCCTTGATGCCGTAAACAAAACCTAACTTTTTTGGTTTTAGATTTTTAATTATGTTTTGGGTTTTTATGGGGTTTTTTTTTTTTTTTTTATGGGGTTTTTTTGTACATGTAAATTCATAAAACAAACAATGAATCAGATAAAACAATAACAAAAAGGACTAAAGTGTCATGATCCCCTGTCTGGTCTGTTTAGTTCTTGTCTGGTCTGGTTAGTCTTGTCTGTTTCCCCTGTTGTTCCTGGCTCCTGCTCTCGCCCCTCCCTCACGTGTCAAGTATCTCCAGGTGTTTCTTGTTCCGTTGATTTCTACCACAGTATTTAAACCCTTCTGTTTCTTGTCTCGTCCTCGGTTCATCTGTTTCTGTCAGTCATAGTCCTGTCCAGTTTATTTAATAAAAACCTTCATTTTTGGATTACCTCCGTCTCCTGCCTCCTGCTTACCAGCACCTTGGGTCCACCTGCCTGTTCACAGCCACCGTTCGTGACACTAAAGTCCAAAAATCAAACAGCGTAAAACAAATCATCTATAGAACTAACTATGCATCAAATCAACCAAACAAGGGACTACAGTCCAACACATGAATGGTGCATAGAACAAATAATCTAACTAACTAACTAACTATGTACCAAATAAAGAAATAAAGGGACTGTAGTCCAACACATAAATGGTGCATAGAGTAAACACAGAAACACACATTAAGAGGATATTCCAGCTTTCCTCAGTGGCTGCTGCAGTTTCCTCTTCTGGCCCTGAAAACACACACATTAATGTTGATGTTGATAATGCTCTGATCTCAGCTGATAAATACTCTTTACTTCCTAATGCTGAAACTTTAAAACTGTTTATTTTACATTCAGTTCAGGTTTTTTCTCTGGTCAATAAATATATGAATTCAAGTTAGGAAGTAGGACCACTGTCGGTCTGTGATGGTTGATTGAATTTGTTGTAGATTTAATCAACACTGTGAAACAAACATACTGACCCTGTATCCAAGGACAGCCTCACTCCCCCTGGTGCTGGTCTCAGGGTTCACCTTCGGTCTCTGGTCCTGGAAGATCTCGAAGGTGTTGTTAGGGGTGACTCTTCTTGGCTGGCGGCTGGTCCTCAGGCTGCTGGTCCTCATGATTTCTCTTCCTGCAGAGACACAACAAAAACTAGAGAGTGTTTACATCTGGGTGTTGCCTTAAACTGAAGAGAAAAAACAACCTTTGAGACAAACAGAATTCCACCAGACAAGATAAAAGTCCTCCTTTAAACAAGCTGTGATCTAAACCTCATGGTTACTGAATGTTCCTGCAGCTTGTCCACTGACAGAGAACAACTAAGGAGAACAACAAAGTATTTAGACAGAAACCATCAAATGAAAAGTTACAGTGAGCCGCAGGCCGGAGGAGGAGCAGGAGCAGAAGGAGGAGCTGGGGCAGGGATGGATCCTCAAAGTCCTGACTTTTGGTTCAGTAAAGTACCAGTTATTCGTTCATGCTCAATCAATTCTCAAAGATTTAGCATGTTTAATTTAGGCGCTAATGTTTTGTTAACAGGAACACAGAAGAAACCAGTAGAGCTGATTAAAGCTTCAATCTCTACTTCAGCTGAATGTGACTTTTTATTTTATAGTGAATCCAACAGCAGACAGATTCTGTCTGGTTGTAACATGACCTGTTGATGATGATCAAAGTTATTGTGTTAAAACTACACACTTAAAAAAGGCTAAACTTGTATTTGACTTGTTTTTTCTGTTGTACCAAATGATCAATGGCATCTACATGTTAGCACTCGCTTCGGTACTCCGCATTGGCAAGTACTTATATTTAAGTACTCGTACTCGGTTTGAAAAAATCTGGAATAGTGCATCACTAACATAAAAAGATCATGTCATGAAGCTGAAATGAAAACTTTTACATGTTGACCATGCAATCAGGATTTGTGTTGTTCATCAGATGAAATCTATACTACAACATTGGGGGTTATTACAAACTGATCCTCAGATAGCTTCAGTGGCATTTAATTTTTTTATTTTTATAAATCCACACTCATTAATTGGTGTCTGAGTTTTAAATGACACTAACAGCATTAAAAACACCAAAACTAATGATGACAGACAGCAGGTGTCATCGTGAGGTAAAAATGACATTTATGGCAGCAGGGTTCCAGGCAGAAATACCTTATCTTAAAAATAATAAGCTTATTGGAAGACATTTGATTTCATGTTCTTTGCATAGTTATTTATGTATTTATTTTTTTTTTGCACTTTAGATTTTAAGTTCATTATGCAGCACAGTCAGAAGGGGCTCATGTAGTATGACTAACTCATACTGAAGCTTGGCATCAAGCCTGTACACAGAACCAGAGTTGCTAAGAACCATATGCACTAATAATATAAACACAGAGTTCCCATCTCAGCATCATGAAGTCAGCCTGGGAGTCTGTAAAGAGCTGGAAAACCATGAGAGTATATCCACAGAGGATGCTTGGAACACGCTTCTTGATATCCTTGAAATACAAGCATAAAAATGCAGTTTCTAGTTGATCTGACCTTTGGAGTTACGTCATATCCACAATTCATGAGTACCAACTTCTTCACAAGCAACACTCTTCAAGATAAAATTAAAAAACCTGCACACTTTTCTTTGAAATAATTACAATTCTTTCTCGGTCATTTTAAGGAATGCACCAAATTATGACAATGGGGAGAATGGGAAAACAGTTGATACATTAAGTTACAGGATATGGCATTTGATATTTCACCTTTTAATTTCTTCACCATAAACAGCTATGTTTGATGAGTTTTTTCTACAATTTAGGGCAATTTGTTCAGTGCATGCTTTGATAAGACATAGGGACTGAAATGTGCTCTATTCGTTTTTTGACGCGGGCAAGAAAGCAGGCTGGCATGAAATAACTGAACCCTAACCTTTCTGGAATCCTATAAGGCTGCACTAGAGCTGCATACAGTATTGTTAATACATTTTAAGATGGTTTTCTTTGGCTTAAAATTCACTTGTCAAAAACACAAACTGTCTTTATTTTCTTTGTTAGTATATAGAGTTATTGCTGCCACTAGCTTTGATTTCTCTGTGTTTTCCATAGATGACGACTGGCCAAACCCACTGAAATGACTGTATGATTGGTTTGGACCTGGTAGTGATAGGAACTGGATTATTACTTTGTGTGTGGTGCTTTGAGAGGACCTTTGTTGTGAACTAGTGCAATATAATTAACTGAAATTAAACTACGTATTAAGAAGTTATCAGTGATAGACAGTAAATGATCCATATTTGTTATAAATTAACTGCCTTGATTACTTTGCACATGTTGTATATGAGAACAGTCTTTATGTATTTAACATTTTTATGAGTGTTTTATATTGTTGTAACGTATTTGTTTTGTTTGTTTGTTGCTTTGTTTTTTTAAATGTGTTACTATTGCTGCTGCACCAAAGTCAGGTCGTAATAGGCTTTATGCACAGAGTACTTAGTAGAACTTCCGGTTTAAAATTACCTCGCGGGACCATTTCCGGTTCCATTTGAAACGTGAAGATTTCCAGAGTTAGAGTGCATTTCCAGCTAAAGATATTGTTTATAATCAAAACGAGTAATAGTATAGTATAGTACAGTATGATATATATATTATAGCACTAAGAAATGAAGCCATCATATAAGTATCAGCGGACGGGAAGCCTCGACAGCTGAACACTGCTGTGCTCCGTTGTGTACCGCATCAGCTGAATAGAATTCATCAGTCCGTTTCCACACATTTCCACTGAATAAATAACTACAAAAAGGAAGGATTGTGAACTTAAGAAGAGAAAACGTGATCATTTCTAACCACACCGTGTCTGCAGTCCACACTTTGCAGCACAGTAGTCAAAGAGCCGAGTGGACGAGGCTAATGGAGGAGGCGCGGCGCCGTTCGTGTGTTATTTCACTGGAACAACTATTCTTTTGGTGAATGAAGACTTGGTGTTTGATAACGTAGAGCTAGACCAGAGAAAGTTGAAAGTTGGGAAGCAGTTGGAGCCCACGATCACGGCTATATAGATCTGTCTCACTGTTTTTTGATGATGGAAGCTACGAGCTAACGCTGTTAGCTTACCTTCAATTTCATGAATAAAGCTGGTTATATACAGCTTAAAGTCCTTCACCCGCTTGCTCGCAGACGTCTCTGTGTGTTTTTCAAAAATTCGGTGGACATCGTTTACCGTGATGCGCGGCAGGTCTTGAAGAAAACGGGTAAAAAAATCCATTTTGTCCAGTTTGTGTGGGAACAGCGTTGAACCGGAAGGGAGCGGCAGCCTCTATCGCAACCAGGAAGTGACCGTGCATAAACCCCATTGTAAATTATAATGTAGTCACTCTCAATCGACTTACGTACATCACGTTCAACCCAGTTTCTAGGTTAATGGGTTTGATTTGATTAAATGTTAAAATGGCTTGCCATAATCTGCCTGGGTACGCTCAACAGGAAAGCTGATCACGCTGCTCTGACGTCGACGCGTTCAACTAGCAGGTCAAGACGGAAGATCGCTCCTTGTCCGAAAGAACCAATGCCTTGTTTTTAGCACAGGTAAGTTATGTTCTGATATAGTTTAACCAGCGGTTAGAATGGTAATTAGCTTATACCGTCACTGAAATGCCTATATTTTGTAAGCTACCACTTAAGTGTTTGCAAACAAGCAGGAGCTGCTGGTTTCATTTTCGTCAACAGCGCATGAGTTCAAAGTTTAAAAAATACATTAAATAAGACTAGGCCACACAGACGCTGTTAATAATACATCATAGTTCCGGTCAGCGGTTTATACCGCGGTGCTGTGTTGGTTCTACGCAGATTTAAAGGTTCATACTTCCTGTTAGGCCCCGTATGCAAAATGTAAAAAAAAATTAGGAATTTATTTCAGAAAGGCTTCAGGTTTCAAGTCTCCAGTTCAGAGGCACGATTGCAAGGGTCAACGGAGAGGGAAAAGTTTACATTTGCGAGATCCCGAGTTACTTTTGTCAGAGCCTACAAAGGTTTCTGAGTACTTCCGGGTCAGTCCTAAGCTAGAAGCTTGGTGTTTTGTTTTGTTTGGGGGGGGAGAGGGAAATAAATAATTTATGAGACAGAAATAGGCATATATAATCTATCAGTCAATCTGGATGCATTAATAACTTTCTGGGAGGTGAAGGTGCTCTATTTAACATGACGTAAAGGAACCAATATTCTGTCATCTTTTACATTTTATGTACTAGAAAGAAATGGTAATTTCAAGGTATTTACAATCTGAATCCAGTCAACCTGGATGCTGTAATTACTGTTTGGCAGGTGAAAAAGACAGTTTATTGTTCCATCCATCATCTTTCACTTATTCAACGCAGACAGACAGATCAACCTTTATTATTATTATTATTATTATTCCCAATGGGGCCATTTTTCTTGCAGCCAGCAAAGAGCAAACATAGAGAAATGACAAATACCTTTGACAGAAATATAAAATTATAAAAATAACTACAGCATCCATTGTGCAACAAGGATTCAGGCTTACAGCCTCTATTAACACCGATCAAATCAAATGAATAATTTTAGAGGATGACACTAACGGGGACAAACTAACTTTTTACTTTTTGTTTTAAATTTTATCACCCTGTATCTGTGAGCTGATGGCAGCAATGTGTAGTTACAGTACAGAGGATGGTTTGGGTCGGAGGTAACAGGTCCTGGAGGGAAGTCCAGACACCCCTCTTCCCAGTGACACTCCCCAGTTAATTCTGGGGGACCCCAAGGCGTTCCCAGGCCAGAGAGGATACGTTCAGTAACTCCTGGGTCTTCTTTGTTTGATCAAATAATTGTTGAACAAATGTAGAGGACATTAAGGTCACAAAGCAACCGGTAGTCATTACATACAGCTGGAACATTCAGTTTCTGAGTTAACAGGCAGTACATTACATTTACAACAAAACTAACAGGGTAAGGTAAACCTTACAATATTAAAATAAAACCCAGCAACTATTGAGTCATTTAGTTAAAAATAGTTACTTGTAAGGTAAGGAGAGATCAAATAAGTTCCTACTTATTGGTACTTTCAGCTTGTACCAATAGAACCGACTGTAGTACCAGTACATCAGACTGTAGAACTGACTGTAGTACCAGTGCATCAGACTGCAGTAGAACTGACTGTAGTACCCGTACATCAGACTGTAGACCAGTAGAACTGACTGTAGTACCCGTACATCAGACTGTAGGCCAGTAGAACTGACTGTAGTATGAGTACATCAGACTGTAGACAAGTAGAACTGACTGTAGTACCAGTAGAACTGACTGTAGTATCAGTACAACAGACTGTAGACAAGTAGAACTGACTGTAGTACCAGTAGAACTGACTGTAGTACCAGTAGAACTGACTGCAGTACCAGTACATCAGACTGTAGACCAGTAGAACCGACTGCAGTACCAGTACATCAGACTGTAGACCAGTAGAACCGACTGCAGTACCAGTACATCAGTCTGTAGACCAGTAGAACCGACTGCAGTACCAGTACATCAGACTGTAGACCAGTAGAACTGACTGTAGTATCAGTACATCAGACTGTAGACCAGTAGAACTGACTGTAGTATGAGTACATCAGACTGTAGACAAGTAGAACTGACTGTAGTACCAGTAGAACTGACTGTAGACCAGTAGAACTGACTGTATACCAGTAGAACTGACTGTAGTACCAGTAGAACTGACTGTAGTACCAGTAGAACTGACTGTAGTACCAGTAGAACTGACTGTAGACCAGTAGAACTGACTGTAGTACCAGTAGAACTGACTGTAGTACCAGTAGAACTGACTGTAGACCAGTAGAACTGACTGTAGACCAGTAGAACTGACTGTAGGACCAGTAGAACTGACTGTAGTACCAGTACATCAGACTGTAGACCAGTAGAACTGACTGTAGACCAGTACATCAGACTGTAGACCAGTAGATCTGATTGTAGTACCAGTACATCAGACTGTAGACCAGTAGAACTTACTGTAGTCCCAGTACATCAGACTGTAGACCAGTAGATCTGATTGTAGTACCAGTACATCAGACTGTAGACCAGTAGAACCGACTGTAGTCCCAGTACATCAGACTGTAGTACCAGTAGAACCGACTGTAGTACCAGTAGAACCGACTGTAGTACCAGTACATCAGACTGTAGTACCAGTACATCAGACTCTAGACCAGTACATCAGACTGTAGTACCAGTACATCAGACTGTAGACCAGTAGAACTGACTGTAGTACCAGTACATCAGACTGTAGACCAGTAGAACTGACTGTAGTACCAGTACATCAGACTGTAGACCTGTAGAACTGACTGTAGTCCCAGTACATCAGACTGTAGACCAGTAGAACTGACTGTAGTCCCAGTACATCAGACTGTAGTACCAGTAGAACTGACTGTAGTACCAGTACATCAGACTGTAGTACCAGTACATCAGACTGTAGGCCAGTAGAACTGACTGTAGTACCAGTACATCAGACTGTAGACCAGTAGAACTGACTGTAGTACCAGTACAACAGACTGTATACTGGTAGAACAGTATTTTATAGGGATGCACGTTTCCAAAGATTTTTTTAACCGACTATTATTTAACGGCAGTTAACCGGTTAACTTTGTACAGTATCTCATGTTAGAATCTGGACTTTCACAGTTGAAATGCTGTAAATGGTTTTGAATTTGAATATCTTTGAGTGATATTGTGTGACACACAGAACCATTGTCTAACATAGTTGTTCCCAAAGTTGGGGTTGTGACCCCACTGTGGGTCCTGAAACGACAAATGGGGGTCCTGGGATGTTCTCCAGAACTAAAAGTGAATTTAAAATCCTTTCTAATACCATGTATTTGTCCTTATAAACTGTTACAAACAGATGAATAACCATATTCATAATAGTTGTAGATGTTTGTGTTGTCATTTTATCCTCGTTTAATTAATTTATTAGCAGTGTTTGACTATTTTGCCAGTGATGGCTGGGGTCACGGGTCTCTGCCACTGTCATTTTGTGGGTCAGAAGCCAAAAAGTTTGGGAAGCACTGTCTAACACACACATTCTTCCACTGTTATTTTTATCTTGGCGATTTTCATTCACACATTCATTAATTGCATTTATTCAATTATCATTAAAATGAAACTTTTAAAAGGAAGAAAAAATCAAAACATACAATTTTCTGCAAAAATAATATTTAAAATTTGAAGTAACATACAGGGTCCTAAAATGATCATCATTTTTTACCTTTCTGCTTTTATTACGTCTTTTGAATCAGTCTACCAGCCTAATCCTGAGATACTTAAATCAACCATACAGATGTTTCTTAATGTCTGCAGATATTTTAAGCACTTGTTTAATAAACAGTCCCCGTTGGGTTTAAGTTGAGAGATGTTGTAGAGCCCTGTTGTCTGAATGTTTTGGGCCACAATGGTCCAACTAGGCAGCAATAAAGTGATGTCCTGTTTCTTCAGAGTTCTGTGGATGTGACATAGCTGTGTGCACTTTTAGCCTGAATAAATCATCAGCAGTGTTGCTAACATAGTACTTCCGTACAATGAAACCCCCTTCTCGTGTTTCACGAAGGGTAATCACAAATAGTGATGCACCGATCCACATTTTTTCACTTCCGGTCCCAATACCTGAATTTTGCTATCTGCAGACACCGATACTATTCTGATTCCAGAGCTCTATTTGCTATATCATTTAATATTTATTAATGCTGCTTGAAGAAGAACCTGGCCTGCATGCATACACACTAGTGATGGGATTTATGGCTCTTTGAAGGGAGTCGTTCACCTTAAAGAGCTGTTCAAAAAACTGGCTCTTTAATTGGTTTTTTGCAATATTTTGAAAAAGAAATGTCATGTTGGAATTATGTTTGGGGACACTCGTTGTTGCAAAAAATAGGGTCACTGGTAGGGATGTCCCGATCAGGTTTTTTTGCCCTCGAGTCTGAGTCATTAGATTTTGAAGATCTGCCGATCCCTAGTCCCGATTCGATCTTTTTAATATGTTGTTGTGATCAACTTTATAAAGCCTCCAGACACAGACAGACTCACACTTTCTGCTTCAAGCTGCTTCTGTGTTCTACTTTGTCGATGTTTAACTAATAAAAACAAACAAGTAACAAAATGATGTCATGCTGCAGACATAAATCCATCCATCCATCTATCATATCCATATATGTTTAAATACTTAAACATAATTATCTGTGCATAAAATTAGTTTGTGGTTAAAGTAACTTTTTGAGGAAAATCTTTTTTTCCTATAGCTGTTCAGGTGCAGAAAAAATGTCAACATTATTTTAACACTCTGGTCCATTTTTTGCCCAGAAAGAACAAACCTGTTTACTGACAATGACCCGGATCATTTCTTAAGTCATCAGCTCCTCCTTCACTCCTCCTCCTGCTTTATCCTCTGACTGCAGCAGCTCTGACCAACTTCTTAATTAGACTATTTGGAGAAATCGTTTTGGAGCGACATTTAATCAGTAGCTCCTCCTCATAAAGCGCTTTTTAAAAATCTTAACATCGCTCAACTATTTCCCGACGGAGGGCGGGTGTTGTGACGTGGTGTACCTGCAGCACTCAGCAGAATCTCCTCTGAGCCTGGAGGGAGACGCTGCGTAGGGACAACGAGTTAGCGCGGGTCTGACTCGCTCCACGCCGGCCTCTCCGCCTCCTCCAGACAGAGTACTCCCGTCGGTGCGTGGCTGCTTTCTGTTCAGGGGGAGGACGAGTCCCGGTGGTTGTGGAGAGAGCAGCGAACTCGGTCGCTGCTGGATAAGTTCGCGTGTCTCCCGGTCCCGGCCCCTCCCTCCTCCTGGACCGGCGGAAAGTGATTCAAACTCTGATTATGGTTAATATATGTGCACAAATATAGACTATATATAAATCCCATGTGCTTTAGATTGTTTAACATATATTTAAAAAACCCAAACTTCCTTCTGAAGGCATAGCGGCTTTTATTTTGGCGGGGCAGTGTGCATGTAGAGGAAACCCGAGTCAAAATCGGGAGGTGACGTCCGATTCTGATCGAGTCCAAAATCACGTGATCGAGGCCGATTTCCGATCACGTGATCGGATCGGGACATCCCTAGTCACTGGAATTGACAAATTCTTATTAATCTAATGCCCTGGTGGGTTTTCCTCTTAAAACAGGATTTTAACTGTGTTACTGTATAGTTTTTAATGTATTTAGAATTCATATAGAAACTAGATCAAATAAATACTTGTGACTGAAAGATTATGTCTCTGTAGTTCCAAGGATGCCTGTTGAAAGCTTAGAGGAGAGGACCGTGGAGGTCCTGGAGCTTCCTGAAGGACTAGATGAGGAGCTGCTGTATCTCTACTTTGAAAATAAGCGACGTTCAGGTGGAGGTGCTCTTGAATCAGTGGAAAAGAAGGACAATCGTGGTATACTGGTATTTGAAGAGCCAGAAGGCAAGTTACAGTAATATGCATCTTTAAGTGTGGCCATATGTGGTTACTTTTATTTGATATACAACAAAACTCTTGTGCATTTATTCACATTTTTTCTGATCTTGAATATAAACAGTGCAGGTATTTATTTGTCATTCACATAACCTATGCTCATTTTTTTGTTTCTGCTCCAATGATTCTGGCAGCTGCAGCCAGAGTGCTGTCCAAAGGGCACCATGTTCTGCTTAACACTGAGCTGAGTGTCAGAAAGCCTCCCATGAAGGACCCACACAGACTGCTGCTGCAGGGGATCAACCCCGACACCAGCACAGAGATGATAGAGCTGTTTGTGGAGAACATGATGGACCTGAACATGACGGACTACACCCTGATTCCAGCTCCAGGGAGAGATTTCATCCTCATTCAATTAAGCCAACCCCTCGCAAAAGGTCAAAAATGTTAACAAATGTTTACGTCTTGGAAAACATTTAATGCTTACAAATATTGTATACGGTAATGCATGATCTTTATAATTTAGCATCTGTCAGGTGAGTTACAGTATGTTTGGCCTACACTGGATCATTTTTACCTATGTTGTTTTAACTAAACATGTTACTTGGTTCCTTTTACTTGTAAGAAAATATTGAATTTTTAAAGTGTAGAACAGACTGTGGTAGTACCTGTAGAACAGACTGTAGTAGGACCTGTAGAACAGACTGTAGTAGGACCTGTAGAACAGACTGTAGTAGGACCTGTAGATCACACTGTAGTAGGACCTGTAGAACAGACTGTAGTAGGACCTGTAGATCAGACTGTAGTAGTACCTGTAGAACAGACTGTAGTAGTACCTGTAGATCAGACTGTAGTAGTACCTGTAGAACAGACTGTAGTAGTACCTGTAGAACAGACTGTAGTAGGACCTGTAGAACAGACTGTAGTAGTACCTGTAGATCAGACTGTAGTAGGACCTGTAGATCAGACTGTGGTAGGACCTGTAGAACAGACTGTAGTAGGACCTGTAGAACAGACTGTAGTAGGACCTGTAGATCAGACTGTAGTAGTACCTGTAGATCAGACTGTAGTAGTACCTGTAGATCAGACTGTAGTAGGACCTGTAGATCAGACTGTAGTAGGACCTGTAGTAGGACCTGTAGAACAGACTGTGGTAGGACCTGTAGATCAGACTGTAGTAGGACCTGTAGATCAGACTGTAGTAGGACCTGTAGAGCAGACTGTGGTAGGACCTGTAGATCAGACTGTAGTAGGACCTGTAGAACAGACTGTGGTAGGACCTGTAGATCAGACTGTAGTAGGACCTGTAGATCAGACTGTAGTAGGACCTGTAGATCAGACTGTAGTAGGACCTGTAGAACAGACTGTAGTAGGACCTGTAGAACAGACTGTGGTAGGACCTGTAGAACAGACTGTAGTAGGACCTGTAGATCAGACTGTAGTAGGACCTGTAGATCAGACTGTAGTAGGACCTGTAGAACAGACTGTAGTAGGACCTGTAGAACAGACTGTAGTAGGACCTGTAGATCAGACTGTAGTAGGACCTGTAGATCAGACTGTAGTAGGACCTGTAGATCAGACTGTAGTAGGACCTGTAGATCAGACTGTAGTAGGACCTGTAGATCAGACTGTGGTAGGACCTGTAGATCAGACTGTAGTACCATTAAAGCAGGGTGATATTGTGTGACACAGAACGATTGTATAAATCATTGACTCTTTCTCCGGTTATTTTATTCATCTTGACCATTTTCATTCATTCATTTTCTCATTCATTCATTTATTGTATTTATTATATTGATATAAAAATAGAAGCTTTTGTGTAGCTTAGCCATTTTAGGCTCATTTCGGGAAGTAAGGACAACTCAAAATACATTTCTTCTGACTAATTTGAGTTATTCAATGCAGCATAATGGACAAAAAACAACAATCTAATGACACACAATGTCCTCAGAATCTAATAAAGGTTGATATATGCTTTTGTTTTTAGAGTTGCAATCTCTGAGCGCCCAAATCTGCAGGAGAACACTGGATGGAGCAACGGTAACTCTTAAACTGGTTGAACAAACTGACTCCATCTTGGTGGAGAACCTACACCCAGGAACCACACCAGACCTGCTTACGCTGTACTTTGAGAGTGAGAGAGGTGGGGATCAGAAGGTGAAGGAGGTCACTGTGCTTTCAGAGAGCACAGCAAAGGTGTCCTTTGTAAATTTTGAGGGTAAGATGTGAACATGTAACTTTTAGAACCTTTGTTTCTTGACAAGATGTGTTAAACATTACGTTTTCTTTTCTGACAGCTCTGGACTCTGTCTTGGGTCATCCACACAAACTAAACAATGCTGAACTTGTAGTGAAACCCTACTTTGACTTTCTTCAACCTGCAGAGAGTTCAGACTCTAATGTTGACTCTCAAGATGTCACAGAGAACAGCTCAGACGAACTGGACAATGTTCAGATGCAGACCAGTCCCGTCCCAGTCGATGTTGACCAGTCTTCTCTTGCTGGGGCGTCAGACAGCCTTGATTCAACCTCTCAAACAGCCACAGAGGCTCTTGCTGCCAGTGTGACTGTAGGTCAGAGGGCAGACGAGGTCATGGAGGATCAAATTGAGGAAACTGAAACACAATCGTGCCAAGTTGCTGTCACAGACCCAATAAAAATGGCTTTGTTGCAAAGCAGTTCTTTTCAACAGGACATGCAGAAGGCGAACCCAAATTTTAGCATCCAGATCAAAGATGGTGGTGTGCACATTGCAGGCTCTAACAAAATGCAGCTGGAGCAGCTAAAAGACACAATCTCAACATTTATTGGGAACATGATAGAGACTCATTTCACCCTTGAGCTGGAAATGGCTCAGTTCCTTGGAAGAAAAGATGTGAAAGAGCGACTTTTACAAACCATAAATAAAAGCGATTCGCCTGCTTTGTACACCGTGTCAGATTCTACAGTTAGGGTCACATCCCTGTCCCAAAACTCTGCCAACCTGGCATGTGCCTTCTTAAAATCCCAAGTGTGTTGCTTCAGCATGCCTGTGGAGGTGGAGTATGAGGGCATGCTGTGCTGCAGAGAGTGGAGTGAGTTTCTGCGGTCGCTGGCTTTCACTTCTGCAACGACATCCAAACAAAGAGGGAATATTGATATTCTAACACTGAAAGGAATGGAGGAGGAGAAGCAGGCGGCCATCGTGGGGTTTCTGACCACTCCTATTGAAAGGGAGTCTGTCCTCCCAATGGAGCCAGGCATGCTGAAATACATCCAGATTCACTGTCATCAGCTGCTGGCTGACATGGACCAAGTGTCCATTTTCCCACTAGAAGCTGAAGATGTTTGTGGATTGAAGGTATGTGTGTCAAAATTACATTTTAGCAAGCTTTTTAAAAACTTGTAGATTTTTAATTGCAAGCCTAATCAATGTGTTTTATCTGGTAATGACTAATAGATCCATGGTCATGCAGTAGCTTGCCAAATGGCAGAGGAGGTGCTGCAAGGTGTGATTTCCTCCATCTGCACACGAACTATCACAGTAAACGTTCCAGGAGTGGCTCGCTTTTTAGATGACAAGGAGTGCAGGAGCATCCTGAATGAGATGGAGACCAAGTTTCAGGTCTACATCTGTCCAAAGTATACGCCCTGGGAGCCCCTACCACACCAGGTAAACAGTGATGAAACAGTTTTCTTATCCTGTGTTTAAAGCTACTCCAGGCTTTCCCTCAGTTGGCCAGTTATATTGTTTGCCACTAATCCTGTAGCAACATTTTTCTGCTCAATCCACAGCATTTAACTCAAGATGTCAATCCAGTGCTTAAATAAAATGTTTAATCATATAAAAACAAATTAAATGGTGAAAAGACTTCTGATCACCTCTGGGGTCAGACAGCGCCGATCACTGCCAACAGCTGCAGCAGGTGAGGAGGGGGGCGTGACGATCAAGGTGTTCTGATCGCTCCTGACTGAACACCGTTAGTATTAACGTTCATTAGCTCGTATAAAAGTCCAACACAACACGTTATCTTAGACAGAAATAGATGAGTCTTTTCTGTCAGAGAGATCAGCTGACAGATGGTCCGCACGCATCAGAGAATGGATCAATTAATGATCAGTGATGCTTTGTTCTGGTCAACTAAAATAACTGATTCTAATAGAGAGAACTTGATGTGATGACAAAATGAACGTCTTTCTCAGAGGGGAATTATTTATCAGCTGATTCAGAGTGTGCAGCGAGCTGTTGGGTTGGGCACGGGTTAAAACGCACGAGCGCGGATCCGGGAACCGTGTCCCGAACCATAGAGGGCGATCCATACAGATCATGGATCTATTGTGACCCCGTTGCACCCCGTGCGTGGGTCGGATGTCCTGTGATTGTGTGTGTGTTGAAGCGTGCGCCAAAGAAACTGAGCCTGCATGCGCGTAAAGGCGCGGTGCCAGGCGCATTGGAGATGCTGTGAGTGTGTGTGTGTGTCAGAGGTCCTGTCTGTGTGTCTCCTAGCTTCAGAGGTCATGTGATCACTCATTCACTGAGCTGCAACAGGATGTGAAGCTTGTCAGATCTAGGGGTCTCCCATCAGGACCGCGCAGCGCTGGTCCACAAAGGTGCGTTTGGGCAGTGGGTTCTGGTACGCATGAATGAAATCCGGTTCTCATGAGGACCAGCGTACTGCTTGTGTGCACTCCTGATTATACGCACACACACACACACACTATAGGGTTTATGTAAGTGCTTGAAAAGTGCTTTAATTTGGGCAAAAGTTTAAGAACCTTCGCTCTGCAAAGAAAGAATGAATTATGTTCAATAAATGTATTAACTAAGTAAAATAATTACCGTATTTGCCCGAATATAGGACGACCCTGATTATAAGACGACCCCCCCTTTTCAAGACTAATCTTCAGAAAAAAAAAAGACTAAATTCACTTTTTAAAGAAACAATTTTTATTGAAATTTTGAGAAAATAATTTTACTAATGCTACTAATAATTCCAGACTGCTTTAATATTTGCTTATTAACAGTGGTGCACACAACTAGTCCACCAGTCCACTGTACTGATCTCTCTGCCCGAACGCACCTTTGCTGACTGGAGCTTTCACGGTCAGATTGTGCAGCTTCGCGATCATCAGACACTGATGAACTTCACATCCAGTTGTGGAGCTGAGATGGAGTTTTCATGTAGGGGAAGCTTGTTTACACACACACGCTGCTGCGGCAAAATGCACAGACACACACAGACACAGCTGCGCCATGAACGAACAGACACACAAACCGGCTGCTGTGCCATGATCGCGCACACACACACAAACCCGCTTCTGCGCCATGATCGTGCTGACACACACACACAAACCCGCTTCTGCGCCATGATCGTGCAGACACACACACACAAACCCGCTGTTGCGCCATGATCGCGCGCACACACAAACCCGCTGTTACGCAATTATTGCGCAGACACACACCCGCTTTTGCGCCATGATCGTACACACACACACAAACCCGCTTTTGCGCCATGATCGTACACACACACACACACAAACCCACTGTTGCGCCATGATCGCGCGCACACACAAACCCACTGTTGCGCCATGATCGCGCGCACACACAAACCCACTGTTGCGCCATGATCGCGCGCACACACAAACATGCTGTTGCGCAATTATTGCGCACACACACACAAACCTGCTTTTGCGCCATGATCGTGCAGACACACACACAAACCCGCTTTTGCGCCATGATCGTGCAGACACACACACACAAACCTGCTTTTGCGCCATGATCGTACACACACACACAAACCCGCTTTTGCGCCATGATCGTGCAGACACACACCCACAAACCCGCTGTTACGCAATTATTGCGCAGACACACACCCGCTTTTGCGCCATGATCGACACACACACACAAACCTGCTTTTGCGCCATGATCGTACACACACACACAAACCCGCTTTTGCGCCATGATCGTGCAGACACACACACACAAACCCGCTGTTGCGCCATGATCGCGCGTGCACACAAACCCGCTGTTACGCAATTATTGCGCAGACACACACCCGCTTTTGCGCCATGATCGTACACACACACACACAAACCCGCTTTTGCGCCATGATCGTACACACACACACGAACCCACTGTTGTGCCATGATCGCGCGCACACACAAACCCACTGTTGCGCCATGATCGCGCGCACACACAAACCCACTGTTGCGCCATGATCGCGCGCACACACACACCCGCTTTTGCGCCATGTGCGTACACACACACACAAACCCGCTTTTGCGCCATGATCGTGCAGACACACACACCCACTTTTGCGCCATGATCGTGCACACGCGCACACACACAAACCCACTGTTGCGCCATGATCGCGCGCACACACAAACCCACTGTTGCGCCATGATCGCGCGCACACACAAACCCACTGTTGCGCCATGATCGCGCGCACACACAAACTGTTGCGCAATTATTGCGCAGACACACACAAACCCGCTTTTGCGCCATGATCGTGCAGACACACACACAAACCCGCTTTTGCGCCATGATCGTGCTGACACACACACACAAACCCGCTTCTGCGCCATGATGCAGACACACACACACAAACCCGCTGTTGCGCCATGATCGCGCGCACACACAAACCCGCTGTTACGCAATTATTGCGCAGACACACACCCGCTTTTGCGCCATGATCGTACACACACACAAAAACCCGCTTTTGCGCCATGATCGTCAGACACACACACACAAACCTGCTTTTGCGCCATGATCGTACACACACACACAAACCCGCTTTTGCGCCATGATCGTGCAGACACACACACACAAACCCGCTTTTGCGCCATGATCGTACACACACACACACACACACAAACCCACTGTTGCGCCATGATCGCGCGCACACACAAACTCGCTGTTGCGCAATTATTGCGCAGACACACACACAAACCCGCTGTATGTGTGAGGGAGTGTGTAGGTGTGTGTGTCGGATGCATATAAAGAACGGTGAGACGGATGAGGTTCTGAGGGAGAATGCGTGTGTGAATCGAGCGAGCAACGCGAGCCTTCACCTGTACAGTCTGCTGCTGAAAACACCTGCTGGGTCTGGACAGTTTAATCCTCAGTACTAGTAAACCTGTAACTTTGAACTAGGCCAGGCCCGGACCTCTGGAACCGCTCGCGGTCTGAGCTGCTTCCTGCCGCTTTAACCAAAAAGCCTGCGCCCTCCGCCGGAAAAACTAGGGCGCGATAATAAGACGACCCCCCCTTTTTCAAATTATTTTCAATGAAAAAAACCTCGTCTTATATGCGGGCAAATACGGTACATAAATTAATGGATACATTAATTAAATAAAATAATTGAGTATGTGAATAAAATATTAGTTTTCCTACTGGTTTTTACTACAAGTGACTACAGTACCCTTTCTTTTTAATTCTACCATTGAAGACAGACTTGCACAATCTTCTAGTAAATGTTTCATGAGAGTACCCACAACTTATTTCATTAGAGGGTGAAAATAAAGACACAAAGCAGACAATTAAAGCCTGTCTTTAATGCTTAGTT
The DNA here is from genome assembly GCA_006937965.1 of Callopanchax toddi. Taxonomy (NCBI): domain Eukaryota; kingdom Metazoa; phylum Chordata; class Actinopteri; order Cyprinodontiformes; family Nothobranchiidae; genus Callopanchax; species Callopanchax toddi. The sequence continues at coordinate 473,061 of SSNR01000282.1, forward strand.
AAACTCCTCCACATGGTTCATCTTTGTCCATTATGACTCATGACAACACCAAAGCATCCCAACCTCAGACAGCTCTACATATTTAAAACTGCCTCAAATGTAACTTCTTTTTTTATTTTAAGTGTCATTAAATAAATTTTTGGGCCATTTTAAAGAAGTATGATTCTATATAAGTTATAAGCATCTACCATCAGGCCTATTTTGGATCAGAAAAGCATTTAGATGCAGGACTCCTGAGAGAACACATGGTCCATGTGCAGCCAAGACCAAAATGTATTGCTGCCATTTAAATCAGCTCCAGGCGTTAACATTTCATAACAGTTCATCCAATGTTATTTTATAAATCTTTACACGTGTGTCAGTTTTGCATTCTACAATTATTTACATGGAATTCTGTGGTTATTTCTAAGCATAAATATCACAAGCGGCAGCGAAATGTAGCAGTTAATTTAGGGGTCAAGGAGGAGTGTCCTAATATTTCTGCTGAATAACCATGAAACAGTTTAAAGGTTTACAAAATAAAGTTTCTAAGAACCACTGCAAAATCTGGGGGGTTGGGTTGTTTGAGGCCTAAAACGATCCTCTTTAGATGTCCATTTAGGTGGATGAGCTGTTTTAAATTCATCAGTAAAGTCTGAGTAGACCCACATCCATATCAAGTTTCTGCCATCTTGAAACAGTTCAAATCTCATAAATGTCACCGTGGTTCATGCATGTTAATTTAATAAAACATTAAACTCCAGTAGGTGCTCAGTGCATGGTTACTTCAGCAGAAATGTGAGGATCAGTGTAGAGGGCTGCACACATTTTCTGGCTGTAAAGGTGGCTCTAGTTTCTACTTTATAATGCTTTTGTGATGACACTGCTACAGAATGTGGAATCGTGTCAAGATTTTTTGGGCAGACGAGTTGAAAAATGTACCCGTGTTCAAAAGCATCATGGGTGTTAGGAAACTACTTGGTGTGTGTTACTGCCACCTAGTGGTCATGTTAGCTGAGTGTTACCATGAGGCACTGGAGGAGGAGAAACGGCCTCTTATCTAAATGTTAGTTGCATCAATTCTTTGAAATCAAATATTTTAACAATTCTTCAAAAATTCAAAAGTCACTGCCCGTCCCTAATACTGTATATACTCCTGTGAATACTCGCACAGTACCATGTAAATAACTATGTAATGCATAATGGTGTGAAGATTTGTGAGGAGTAACAGTTTAAGCTTGATGGCGTGCATACAGTACATTAACTTGATGGTTATTTTAGCACAACTGCTGCTGTGGATTTGATGCAGTTCTTATTTTTTAACGTTCAGTTTTAGCATTTCCTGGTTACACAGTACTTGTCTTTGGGTCTTCCAGGATATTTTTGAAGCTGCATGGAAGATGATGTCTCAGAAGAACTTCCAGAAAGTGTCTGAAGATGACTCTGCACTGGAGTTGATGGCTTGTAATGGAGCCTCAAACAGAGGTAGTATCTTCCTCCGTCATCACATGTTGTCTCTACAGTCCTAAACAGTCTGTTTACTTCCTTGCAGGTCTTTTAGAGGAGGCGAAGAAAATTGTGTCGAACATCGATCAAAGGCAGGCGATCAGAGCGCCCTCTCCAGATTTGCCGGATGACATGGATGATATGGACCTGTACACAGCAGAGGAACAACAAGGCCCAGACGCGGCAGCATCCTCTCAGCTCTCTGCTGATCAGAATGCTGCGTGTGGGTCACTCCATTTGACTGGTGGAACTCCGGGCCAAAATAGCAACCTGGAAGAAGAGGCCCAGCTGTCTTTGGCTATCCAGTACTCTATGGAGTCAAGCCGCTGGGCCCAGGAGGATGAAGAGGAACAGCTTCAGAAGGCCTTGGAGTTGTCTAAGAGACTAATCCGAGAAGAACGATCTTCCTGTATGACAGGTGAGGGCCCCCAGATGGACAAGCAAAAGAAGGGACAGCTTGGTACTTCCTTAAAAGACACCTTAAAAGCAGCCAACACCATCCAGTTAGATGTGTTTGCAGGTTATAGTTGTGACCTGATTCGGGTGGACATTGCCTTTGGTAAGAAGGTGAGTCAAAGACAGACTGAGGAGAAACTTGAGCATCGGAGCGTAAGGAACATGTCTGAGTACCACAGGACGTGTTTGGAGATGATCGAACGAAAGCATGCAGTGGAGATTCAGATTCAGGGAACCATTATTGGCATTTCTGGCTTTAAAGACTATGTGACTGGAGCACTGTGTGACGTGAAGCTGCTGCTGGAGAAAATCTCAAACTCTGTTCCCGACAAAGATATCCTGAAGACTGTTCAGTGGGTACGACATCACCCAACTTCCTCGGACACTACGCCTTACTCTGCAGACGCAACGGTGTTCATTGAGAATGCTTGGAGGATGAAGCTCAAGACGGCTGACATCGTGCTTGAGAATCAGCCTCACATTATCAACTTTGAGAAGATGCAAGAATATAACATACCTTCAGGGAAGTCTGTGAAAATCTCCAGGAAGCTGCTTGAACTGGGGGAGTTGACCCAGGATGTACCAGGTAAATGGAACAATGTGCTGTTTGTAAACTAGTTCCAAACCAAGCAGACGTGCTTCTATTTGAGTGGAATAGAAATAACATTTATTGTCCCAAAGTGGGGAAATTCTGGTGGGTGTTTTCTTTCATTTTTTAAACATTTATATTATGTAATCTTTAATTTTAAGACTGTGTATCTCATCTTCCTGTGAGAAAATGGAGATATTGTCCTTTTTTATTATTTAAACTTCTAAATAGCCTTGAGGGAGGCAGCTTTAGTTGCACTCACTGGAGAATACAGCTACAGAACAAGTTTTTACAGACCTTTAGGGACACAGACGGGAACACTGACCTGATGTCACGGCCTGTTGGAGGTTCACTCACAGCTCCTAATCATCTCATTCCTCTTTGGGCTTCCCTGTTGTCCTTTTTCAAAACTAACGTTAAAAGCAGTTGAATCAGTCAGTTTTATGTTTATGGCAGATACAAAGGGACTTAAAGGTGCTCTAGGTAATCTGCAAAACAAATTGGCGCCGAAGTGCCGCATTTCCGCACTGCTTGGATCCTTCATTAATGCACGCTGGCGCATTCTGTAGTAAAACATCCCAGAAGTGAGAGGAGGAGGAAAAACAGCTGTCTGTTAGCGCTTCAATTTTAGGAAAAAATACCAGAGCCCCCAAAAGAAAAACAACTCAGCCAGCAGTTTGGATGTAGAAAGAGGAAAAACCAGGATGACCATTAGCATAGCGTTTCAACAACTGGTGTTTTGCACTTTGTTAATGGGGCAATGCGCGGTCTAGGGCTGGGCGATATGACCTCAAATTGTTATCACAATTTATTGAGGAGTTCTCCTCGATTAACGATTAATGGACGATAACTACCTTATGCTCAAAAACAAAAATTGTCCACTAGATGGGGCTGTGGCAGCATAATTGCTCCACAGATTAAAATTTCCTACAAACGCAAAGTATTTAAGAAACCATCTGTTCTATTCTACAGAAGGATATTACAGAGAGCTGCATCATGTGAATATCATCACATTTGAGTTGTTAGGTAATCAAATTCTCTATAAAGTGTGGTTGAACTGCAGGACGTGTTACCTTGACTTGTTGTCTTTCTGCACAGTTTGACTTCTGTCTTTCATCTCATTCTCCTTACTGAATCCATCGTATTGCCAAATTATTAATGAACAATTTTCTGGGAAAAGCTTCTCCAAGACCAAATTCACCACCGACACCTCTCCAGCTTATAGTCCGCTGCTGTAAAACCCGCAGAATGCCGCGTCATCGAGCTGAAAGCTGCCGTAAGTCATGACCAGCTGCAGACAGCCTCCAGCAGCAGCAGGCTGCTACCAGTAGCCGCTAACAGTGAGCTAACGCGGCCCGCTAGTAAACCAGACCAACAAGCCCGCTGCTTCATGTTTGAATCATTTTCCATTTCCTTGTTTCCTTGTTACAAACTGGATGGGGGGGAGTCACGTGACTAGTACGTGACGCATGACTAGTTGAGTCGCATCACAGCTTCTTAAAGGGACACGGACAGCCACAACCACTCGCTTCTTTTCATTTTTTAAAATATCGAAAATATGATTACGGGAAAATTAGGTTGATTAGAGTTATAAAATTTGGTATTCGATTATTTTTGATTAATCGCCCAGCCCTAGCGCAGTCCCATATAAACTAAACTAAATATCCGGGGTGGGATATAGCCGATGGGAGGGGTGAGAGCTCTGAGACGGTGCTTGTGTAAGATAGCTAGCTATACCTAGCTTGTTTGCAAATTACACAGTGCAGCTTTAAAGGGCCCATGGCTCGATATTTAAATCACTTTATATTAAACAGATGTAATCTTTGATGCCTCTAGATTAGCGTTGCACCATTATAACTCAAAATACGCTGTAATTATTTCCTAACGAGCAACTCAGAGATCAGAAGAAAGCGCCGCCTTCCGGTTCTGCTGGGTTTCTCCTTATTTGGCAGCCTGACACTTCTGCTGCAGTAGGGGGCAGTGTTGTCGCGTGAAAGAGAAACAAAACTGAAACTAAACACTACACGGTCTATGGTCAATGGCAGCAGCAGCACTGGCGTTCTCCTCGCTCCAGGTGTCATGAACGTGCACGTGGGTGGAGAATTTACCATATAAGCAAGTCCGGATCACTATGACCTCATAGCGGGCTGGGGTGAAAAAAACGGTTTGAAATGGAGGTCTGAAATCCTACAAAAATTTAAAAATAAATTACTAGGAGACAGATGGATGCAGTTTTTTGCTCTTTCTGGCAGGTTTAAGGTGAGAACTCAACGTTGCAACATGATAGATAAGTCAGAAAACACGGAAAACAATGCCATGGGTCCTTTCAAATGATATTGTGAGGCTAACTGCAAACTACCTAGTCAGACTCTAACAGGTGTTAGACTGTGAGGGGAAAAGAATACCAGCATAGAGTGAAGTGCACAAAGAGTACAGAGGAGTAGGGAAGGTAGGAGCTAGTCTAGAAGATGTTCTCTGAAGAGCTGGGTCTTCAGGAGGTTCTTTAAGATGGACAGGGACGCCCCTGCTCTGGTAGCTTTGTAGGTCATTCCACCATCATTGAACGACACATGAGAAGAGTCTGGACTGTCCCAGCGTGGTGTAGCTCTGCTAGCTGATGATCCTTTGATGACTGGAGTGACCGAGCCGTGACGTAAGCCTTAGCAAGAGGATTCAAGTAGCAGTTTTACAGTCATGTTTTATTTCTTGCTGTTGAGTCCTCTTGATCAGGTGTAGACTGTTGATGTGAGGAGACAGTATGAATGGGTGCTGCTGTTTCTTGGCAGTATTTTGGTGCAATAAATGGTAAATGTGAGCTAGTAGCCACTGTGGCCTCAGATAGACAAATCAAGGCCCTGAACACTTTGCTCATATTCATACTATGACTTGACTGTGTTTGTTGTTACATTATAAAGTTTGTTCACCTGATAACTTCTTGACTCAGCTCAGGTTTCATCTGCAGTGTTAGTAAAGCATGAAACTGTGCAAGCTGCCCCTATTGTTACGCTTCACTTCTGCTGCAGTGAAGGTGCTGATTTCCACAATCCTCCCATGGTCACTTTTTCATTCAGACAGAAATTCTTCTTCCTTCCTCCGTGAGGGACTTGGGGTCAGGTTTCATGGGTGTTTTTTCATGTACAGTTCAGCACTTTCTTTCCAGGATATCTTTTTTTCTTTAGGTAGCTCAAAGTTGGCTTCATAACAATCTAAAGTGTCTGAGAACTGACACTTTATACAATAGCTGTTTGTTTTATACTCTGACAGGTTAGATGGAGAGTTTAAACGTTGATCTAAAGATGAATTTTAACTGATCTAACTTGTTTATTAGGTGTTTTAGTCATATTTGTAACCCATGTGAAAGTATTTCCTGGCCTTTGTGTCAGCTTTGTGTCTCCATGTCAGTGTTATAATGACATTGATCTAATCAAAGATTGTAACTGATCCGTTTGCTAACAGTGGAGGAATACTCTCTGCTGGCAAACTTGCCTGAAGCAACTAAAGTCGATGAAGAATCTGAAGAATTTCAGGACGTGGTGAAGAATTTCTACAGGACTATACAGGAGTACCACAGCAAAATCAGAATCATTCAGGTACATTTACAAAAACAACCCCATAAATACAAACATACACATATAAATGTGTTATGCTTTTCATGGCAGGTGGAGAAACTCATGAATCGGCTGCTGTACAATCAGTACATGCTGAAGAAGGCGAGCATACTGCAGCAGTCCACCCACCCGGTTATTGAACGGACTCTGTACCACGGCACAAGTGAGACTAGTGTAAAAGAAATCTGTGTTCACGGGTTCAACAGAAGCTTCTGTGGAAAGAACGGTATATTTAAATGCATATTTTCTAATTTGACTGTCTTATTGAGCATCTTTTCTCTAATTAATTTTTTCCCCCTGCACAGCTACCGTCTACGGTCAGGGAGTGTACTTTGCTGTCAATTCCGCCCTGTCTGTCCAGGATCAGTATTCCCCCCCAAATGCAGATGGATACAAGTTTATTTTTGTGTCAAAGGTTCTAACAGGAGACTTCACTAAAGGCTGCAGTTCAATGAAGACGGCGCCGCTAAAGGAGACCGGCGATATTCCCCTCAGATACGACAGTGTGACCAATGACATCACTAAACCAACCATGTTTGTCATTTTCAACGACACGCAAGCTTTTCCAGAATATCTCATAACCTGTCAGAGAATCCACCGCTGAGGGGGGAGGGTTACGTTTGGGGGGAAGGCCGGGACACTTTTTGTGTTCATCATGAGTTAAAGTGAGTCCATTTTAAAGGGAAAGGCCGTAGTTTTGGTGTACAGTTTGATCAAGCATGTTCTTTTAAGTTGTTTAGGAGGACTTCAGTCTAAGTTTTGCAGTTTAAACAAATTAATGAAAGAAAAATATTAAAAACAAGATAATATTAAAAGTAGGTCTTCAAGTGCTTGTTTTTATTTGTCCTTTCTGTCATTCTACCTGTAGATTGGAGACACCATTTGTAACTCATTAAAGAGGCAGTTTTCTTTTATATTAGCTTTAGTTATTAACCATCAAATTATACTACAAACCCAATGAAACAAATACAAACTTGAAATCCAACTCAGCAGTATAAATTACAGCCCAGAATAGCTGCTCAGACAAGACTAATCACAATGACTCGGCATGTCTTTTTTGTTAAGCCACTCAAGAAAATTGTGATTTTTTTGTTTTGTTTTTAATTTTTTATTCCCAAGTCAAAAGCAAAAAGTGTGACAGAGAGAGCGTGCTGAGGATCTTTGTCAAATAGAGTGAATTCTGCTCTCTTTGAAACATTAACTGTCCAGGATGATGACATTCTGTTTGAGTACTTGCATTGATTACACTTTGAAATAATGTGTGTTTTATAATAAAACTTTAGTGTGAAACTTTTTATTTGTATCTGTCTTTCACCTTCACTACTTGTAGAATAGAATATTATAGAAACAACCTTTATTGTCCCTCAGTGGGGAAATTCAGGTGCACCTGCAGCAAAGTAAAGTAAAATATTCATCTTGAGTGCAAATTCACAGCATAAAAACTACTGTCCAGTCATTCAAAATGGTATACTCAGAAACAAAAAATGCAACTGGTTAGGATAGTTTAAAATGAGATGACCTTCCTGATTAGCTTATCTAACTGCTTCCCCTAACTACACCATAGAAAATGACTGAGTCCTAAAAGGTCTTAAGGAGTTCCCCCTGCACTCCAAAAGACCTCAGTCTCCTCAGCAGGTATAGTCTGACCCTGTAAAGAGCACCAGTGTGACTCCAGTTTATAAACACCCAGCTACAGGCACTGTCACAAAATCCACCTCCCATTTCCCTTCCATGATCTACATGTTGATACTCTATGATTCAGTTTGTAAGGGGACACCGGATCAAACAAAGTATAGCTGCAGATACAGATGTGCACACAAGTAACTGTCATCTTATTTGGTGCACACCAGATAACTTGTGCATGTGAGAAGAATTTTTTTTTTTGCTTTTGATGGGACTGTAGTTTTTTGTGCACACAATAAAAATTTTCATTTTTTCCTCCACTGCCCCCTCAGGGCTTCTTTACCATTTTAGCTCTGAGTCCATTTATTGTGATGAAAGCCTTTGAATTGTTTCAAACTGAAGATAAAGAGAAGATGAAAAAATAACAAGGAGGCTTGATTATTTTAAACCTCAGGCATCACTTTAATTGACTACCTTCTTGAGTCTTTCAGGTACAAAAATGTCCAAACTGCTATAAAACATTTGTTTTCTTCTGCTTTTTTCTTTTCCCTTTTTTTCATAAATCTGTTAAACACTTCCAGTCCTTGTAAGTACCAAACATTCTATCATTTTGGGTATTTTAACCCTTTAAATGCCAGTTTACCTGATGTCACTGGTGGTGTTTATAAAAAGGAAAAGTGAGTAATTTACCATGAAACATTTTTTGGTAGGTTTGTTATTTTTTAAATCAGACCTGAGTATGTCAAAGAAAATCCAAAATATTAACTTTTATATGTTTTATAGTTTAAATTTTACTAAATGCCAGTTTGTTTAGATGATGCTACTTTATATATGAAAAACCACACAAAAGTGATTTACCCATATTGAAATGTACATTCACTCATTGGTTTTGTTTTCTCCACTTTTATTTTCAGTGAGAAAATGGGGCCATGTTTTTATTGACTTATCTTGTGGGTTCATGTATATTTCAATACAGTTTTTTGGAAGTGGGCATTTTTGCCCTCTGATGACTCAAATGGATAGTAAATATTTTTCAGTGTTCCTGTGGTCTATTTAAAAAAAAGTTCAATTTAAAAATTTGTTGAGAGCCTTTGTTACAAAAAATAGTCATATGCAAAAATAATCAACATGATGTGTCGACAGAGAGAGAAAAATGCAGAAATTGACAAAAATGTCCAACAGGTTGTAACTGTTTCTAAAAATTGGTATGGTTTTTGCAGCAAGTACATATTATTAAATTGGTTTGTACAATTTTGTTGAAACTTCAGTGAAACAGGTTTTAAAAACTTTATAAAACTGTCAATCTCAGATCTAGCAAACTTTGAAAGAAAGTTTTTTTTTTTACAAATATAAATTTCTCGCGCTTGTGCTGCGCTTTTCTAAGTCATGGACTACAAATAGAAAAACGTGTTATACTATACACAATACGGTAAGCGTTGTACTTTGGGGGACACTGAGGCCCAATCCCAATACTCGCACTTGCACCCTTGTGCCCCTCAGTTGCGCGTTCCCGCTGAGGTGCGCTAGTGCTTAGGGTGTCCTGGTTTCTCACGTCCGTGAAGCTGAAACGAACGAAAAAAAAAAGAACGAAAGCAAACAAAAATGTCTTAGATCCAAATACAATGGTATAAATACTTAAACTATTTTTTGCACTTTATTATAACTTAGATACAAATTAACCTAGGATATTATGTTACTGCAATAATTTACCTGTCCTCCTATTAACAGACGTAAAGGACAGATACTAAAATAAAATTAATGTTTTAATAACAACAAGTAACAAATAAATGGTAAATTGGCAATAAACAACAAATAAAGAACTATCAAAAGTACCAATAGCTTAAATTAATGGACACACACCAGGACTTGATCAACCCTGGCTGGGCCTTCCTTGGGAGAGGGTGTCTAGTGATAATGGGCCGAAACACCTGATGACCCCAAGGTCCACTACTGATGATGTGTCATAAATAGGATAGAATTATTATTTATCAATTAATACTTTACTTTATCTATACTATTAGAATCACCAAAGAAAAAAAACAAATATTTTCTACCAAATAGAGATTAACATAAGGTTAAAACTTGAAGAATAAATCCAAATATAAATTTGAGATGTAAAACTTAGGCGCAATACCTAATCCTGACACTAGATGGAGCCAAAGTAAAACGGAGGCGCAATACCTAATCCTGACACTAGATGGAGCCAAAGTAAAACTGAGGCGCAATACCTAATCCTAACACTAGATGGAGCCAAAGTAAAACTGAGGCGCAATACCTAATCCTAACACCAGATAGAGCCAAAGTAAAACTGATGCGCAATACCTAATCCTAACACTAGATGGAGCCAAAGTAAAACAAACCAACTTTGACCCCTTCCCTAAACCTAACCTGACTGAACCCTGGCCACTCTGACCCCTCCCATTGACCCCTTCCCTAAACCTAACCTGACTGAACCCTGGCCACTCTGACCCCTCCCATTGACCCCTTCCCTAAACCTAACCTGACTGAACCCTGGCCACTCTGACCCCTCCCATTGACCCCTTCCCTAAACCTAACCTGACTGGATCCTAGGGGCCCCTCCCCTAAACCTAACCAGACCAACTACTTCAGACCACCCACCAGGAATGGACTGACCGGACACAGACCTACAACACTATTATATGGTGATCAGAAGCGAAAAAGAAGGTCTTTGACAACGTGCGTCGGCCAGTGCATTGTATGTCTTATGTAAGTTTGTAGTTACTATGTGCGTGATTGAGGGAGGTATAGTTACCCTGCTGGGGTGGGGGTGGGGGACTCCGTGGGCTCCGTGGCGCTGTGTGGGGCTCCTGCCGTGGACCTGGATGGGTGGGCCGGCGATCTCCCTGCCCTGGGTGGTTTTGGGGAACGGGGGTGCTTACTGGGGCCAGCGGGGGAGCTGGCCCCCTGGGAGGGCTTGTCCCCCCAGTCTTGCCTCCCCATCCCCGGATTTTTCCCTCCCTCTGCTCCGTCACGTCACCACACACACAGGGCTTTGAGTCACGGGTACGTCATGGGTGTGGAACACCATCTCTGCAGTCCTGTGGCAGCTTGTGGCCCAACTTTATTGCACAATTTAAACACTTCCACCACAGACATTCTTACATTATGCATCTAGGGTCCTTGGAGAAATTACACCCAGTAATACCCGGGGGGAGGGAGGTCTAGCCGGCTAACCTCTCCTCTGGTGTCATTACCCATCTCCACGCGTTTAGACACTTAGGATCCAGGGCGGGGCATGGCGGGCCGCCCCCCACTCTTTTTAAAAGCATCTTACTACAACACGCATCAACACCACATTGGAGCAGGCGGGGGGAGACTTGGGGTCTTCACACACCCCTGTTCTCTGCTTGCTGCCTGGGGCCTGGAGTGGAGCGGGCCGTCTGGTCGGGGTCTGCGGTGGGGGGCTGCTCGGCTGCGGCGGGGTGCGCAGTGGTCTGCTTATCCCCACTTCAGTAAGGGAGGGACCATCATCTGGATTTCAGGGCCGGCTACACCCTTAGGGCGCTGGTCCCTGGTCCTGAACATAGAGTGTGCATGGGGAGCGAGAGTGGGTGTATAGCGTCTATTGTGTGTCTTGGTATGTTTGCAGGAATGTGTGTGTGCACGCATGAGGGAGGGAGAGTGATTGTGTATGTGTGTGACTGTTTTTCTGTCAGGTTTCGTCCCCCCCCCCCTCTCTTTCTGTGACATGCTAGACCCTCCTCGGCAGAGAGTATCCTCCCTGGCTGCGCCTCGGCATTGGTGGTGCCTTTCTCCAGTGGCGTGCTGGGGTGTCTCGGGGTCTGGGTCTGGGTGCTGGGGGCGTCTGCCTGCTCTTCTTCCTGTGGCGGCCTGGTGGGATCTGGGCCCCCGGGGGTGGTCGGGCCTCTGCTGGGGCTGGTTTGCTCCTGGGTCTCGGGTCTCTGGTTCCGGCTAGATCTACCCTGGATGGCCGGCTGCAGGCGGTGCCTGTGAGCTCCTAGCCGCGACCCCCCAGGGGCTCTAGCGCGGCGACGGCCGGGGGGCCCACGTGGGGTGAGCCTCTGCGCCCTCTGGGGGAGAATTTAGCGACTGCCCTGATGGCGATCTCCCTGGGGTGTCCGTGCCCTGGGTGGCCTCCAGACGTCTGGGGCCTGGACCTCCTCCGCGTCCTCCATGGGCCTTGGGGGCGGGTCTGTGGCTCCTCGAACTTATTATTGAATGTTTCAATAGAGAAACCTTACATAAACAAGCGCGCATATATACACACAGGTACTCAGGTGTTTTCAGACACATTGACTGGGGCTGTGGTTGACACTGAACTCTCTTGAACTGGTGTATACGTATACATTTGAAGAATATCACAACTGTTGTGTATTCATATGCAGTTTGTTACTGTTGTATCTTTTCTCCCTGTTTTGTTTGTTTGTGCTTTATTTACAGGTCTAGAAGTGGACTCTTCACGTCTCTTGTTCTCTTCTTTTTCTGTTTACTTTCTCCCCCATCCCTCTTCTGTACCCTTCCCTTCACTTTCAGGCTCCGTGTCCAATCAACCATAAAAACATTCTAATAAAGATTTTGGGGGTTATATTTAAACAAAAATCAGGAGAAGTTTTATAGCAGTGGCTGTAACCTCTCACCTGAAACAGCAACACTGTTGGGCTTGTTTTTGGCACTCAGACATTATTCTGTTTGCTCCACAGCCGGACAGGACATGGGGTTAAAAAAAAAAAAGAGTAACACAAAAATAACAATAGGATAACAAATACATACGAAGCTTTTAAAGTGGCCTATATTCTCCCCAAAGTTAAAGAAATGTCATTTAAAAATCATTAAAGGATTCTACCCAGCTGCAGCTATGTTTAGAAAGAGATCCAGGTCTGAGGTGGAGCCTTTCTGTGGATTCTGCTGTAAGGACGATGAAAGAACTGATCATCTTTTGTTTCTCCTCAAACTCTGGCTAAACTCTGTCAGAACTTGATGGATTGGATGAGAATAAAAATAGAAGAAATGACAGCAGTACAGATTTTATACATCAGTTTGTCAAAAGATCTTTTTATGTTATGTAATATTGTAATATGGGTCAATATATTCATAAATGTAAATAAAAAACAAGAAACCCTCCATAAATGATTTAAAAATTGAATTCATTCATCACATATCTGGTGTTTATGAAAAATCTATTTAAGGATAAAGTCTAAAGAAATATTTTTCTTTTTAAGTAATGTGTGTTACATTAGATTAGTAAAGCCTTCTATATTCACATGTTGATGCTCAAACAGTTTATACCAGCTGACAGACCTTGTAATGCTTGTTCTATGTTATATTTTGTTGTATTGAACAGTTGTTGCCTCCCATTGAGAGTTTGGACTTTTTTGGTGTAAATAAAGGTTTGGAAAAAACCCTGATTTGAAGCCGTGACCTGATCGCTGTCCCAAATGCTGCAGTTAAGTGCGCACTTGTTCACTACGCACTCGAACCCTTCTGTGCACTTCTACCAAGTGCACTTCACTGAAGACCTGTAGGGTGGAAGTGCAAGTATTGAGACAGGGCCTGATTTGAACGACAGAAAAAAAAAACATTGAGGCAGCACTGACCTATGGGTGGCAGCAAAGCGCCTCTGAGTAGTTCCCCAAAAAACAAGAGAAGAAGAAGTGTTCCGGAAGAGAGGCGCACAGCTAACGAACTGCCAGTGTACCTGGCTCCTGCTAGGAGGCTCTAAGTCAGTATTACATAAAAACGACTCACTAAAAGTGAACTGAAGGGCTGATAATAAATCGACAAACTCACATATGGTATCGGACATAGGAACGTTAACAGGTTTTATTCAGAACTGGATAAAACGTGCCTAAAACCGCAGTTTGGTGCGTGCTATCCTATTAGCGTGAGCATGTTGCTATTGTGAGCGGTTCGCTATGCGTTTCATACATTGGTAATCTGAGTCTGTTAAGCTCTTTGTTACAGCCACAATTTGGCTGTTTAAACAAGCGCATGTCCAAAAACAATAGCAACATGATGTTAGCTCCCAAGCTAGCGCATATTCTTTTATTTTTAGATTTTACTTTGTAGTTTTTTTAAACGAATTCTTAAGTAAAATGTTTGTAAAAATGGCTACTACCCAGCATAATGTTGTGTACTTGTAAACACTTATTTGTGAACCACAATTGTAAAAGCAAAATGTATCTTTTTGCATTTATTACCGAATGAACACTCACCGCATCTCAACAGAGTTTAGTAGTTTTATTGGAAGACTTGGACAAAATCTGTGATAATGGAGGTGTTAATGTGTGTGTTTTCTTCTGTCAGATGCTGAGGGCAGCCCGTCAGAATGTATGCTGTGTACAGACAAGCCCACACCCCCACTGCTGTGGAGTTGTCTGTTTACTGTAACTTTATATCCAGTAAGGAGAAAAATCTAGTCATCGCTGGAACTTCTCAGCTTAACGTCTACAGGATCATCCACGATGTGGAGGTAGTTTCTGTGTGGTGTTGTCATGAACCCTAGCTTCTAAATGTTTTAGTAATATGTGTAATACTTTATTATTTCAGAGTACAACAAAGAGTGACAAACCGTCCGGTACGTCCAGGCATCATCTACGTCTTTTGTGACTGAGAAAACAACAGCTGTGTGCTTGCTGATATTTGAATCTTCTGTTTCAGATGCCAAAACTCGTAAAGAGAAGCTGGAACAGGTTGCATCCTTTTCTCTTTTTGGAAACATAATGTCAATGTCCAATGTTCAGCTCATCGGTTCCAGCAGAGATGCACTTCTCCTGAGTTTTAAAGATGCAAAGGTATTTCTGTTTAACACACGCACTGCTCAAACAAACTCAAACAGTTAAGTTTGACAGATTTCTGTTGTGTTGTTTTTGTTCTCCCACTAGCTGTCTGTAGTAGAGTATGACCCAGGGACACATGACCTCAAGACACTGTCTCTGCATTACTTTGAGGAGCCAGAGCTCAGAGTATGTAGAAGAGAAAGGAAAATGTTTTGATATAATTTGACTGTTGTCTAACTTGTACTTTTAAACATTTTTCCCAGGATGGCTTTGTACAGAACGTACATATCCCAATTGTCCGTGTAGATCCAGAGAATCGCTGTGCTGTGATGCTCGTTTATGGCACCAAGCTCGTGGTCCTGCCGTTCCGAAAGGACACGCTAACCGATGAGCAGGAGAATGGCGTGGGAGAAGGGTACGACTCAACTCCAGCTCGATGCCCCTGAGTTTTCCCATTTGCTGTTCTTAGAGGTTTATATTAACATCACATCTCATTTGCAGACCTAAATCCAGCTTCCTACCCAGTTACATCATCGATGTTCGCGAATTAGATGAGAAACTGTTGAACATCATTGACATGAAGTTTCTCCATGGTTACTACGAGCCCACATTACTCATTTTGTTTGAGCCTAACCAGACGTGGCCTGGGTGAGTCCATAAATCATCGGTCATAGTGACAACTTCATTATTGTATATTTATGCTTTAAAGTGCCACAGTTTTTACCCCCTGGGGTATGGTTTATGTTTTTCAGTCGCGTTGCTGTTCGTCAGGACACCTGCAGCATTGTCGCCATCTCCCTTAACATCATGCAGAAGGTCCATCCTGTCATCTGGTCTCTCAGTAATCTACCTTTTGACTGCACACAGGTCATGGCTGTCCCTAAACCCATCGGTGAGCTCAGACCTTTATTTCTTCATTGTAACAGCGTTGTCATGAAGATAATTACCACTGTCAGATCCACTGTCTGCAGTGCAGTGAGTTTGAGCTCACATGTTATATATTTTTAGGTGGTGTGGTGGTTTTTGCTGTAAACTCACTGCTGTATCTGAACCAGAGTGTCCCACCATATGGAGTGTCTCTGAACTCAATGACAACAGGAACCACATCCTTTCCTCTGCGTAAGCACTAATAAGTGAAACTGCTTTAATCAAATCCCCTCAGATGTTTTGTGGTAACACGTTCTTGCTGTGCAGGTGTGCAAGATGAGGTGAAGATCACACTGGACTGTTGTCAGTCTGACTTTATTGCTTATGACAAGATGGTTATCTCGCTGAAAGGAGGAGAAATGTGAGTTATTGTACTAATCAGCTAAACTGCGATGGCTTGTTGATGTCTCACGGCCTGTTGTTGTCTTTTAGTTACGTGCTGACCCTCATAACAGATGGCATGAGGAGTGTGCGAGCTTTTCACTTTGACAAAGCTGCAGCGAGTGTTCTCACAACCTGTGTAAGTTCTGACTGTATCTGAGGAGTAGACAACCCTCTTCTATTAGGATATGACTGATGTAGGTTTTTAGAATAAACAGCCAAATCCAGAGATATAAAATCTTCAGTTTTATCTGAAACAAACTTTCTATTCATAAAGTATTTGTTTACTTGGCTGGTGAATTTACTGAAGGTTTTGCACTTGTGCTGGTTATCCGGAACACATTTCCAAATAATTATGTGCCTCATTTTAGAAATCTTTCCATTTTTCCTGGAAACGCCGTTTTGAGTGTTGCAGATGTGTTCCTTCTCCAGATGGTGACTATGGAGCCTGGCTTCCTGTTTCTTGGTTCCCGCCTTGGAAACTCTCTACTTCTGAAGTATACAGAGAAACTGCAAGAGACACCAGTAGAGGAAGGCAAAGAAAAACAGGACAATGAGACGGAGACGGAGAAGCAGGCAAGTTTGTAGTGATGCTGTGAAATACTGCCTGCTGTGGAGAAAAGAAGAAACGCACCACTCATCTTTTTTTAAAGCATCACATGTTTGAGAGCGTAACCACTGATCAATAGTTTTAACACAACTACTTAAAACTTGTAGGAGGAGCCGCCCACAAAAAAGAAGCGCGTTGAGTCTTCCACCAACTGGACCGGTATGGTTACAGTTAGTTTGTTTGGTGCCACAGCGTCCTGTATTATCAGCTGCTCTGCTTGACGCCTGACGTCTTTGTTTTGTTAGATGAGGTGGATGAGATAGAAGTGTATGGAAGTGAGGCCCAGTCAGGCACTCAGCTGGCCACCTACTCATTTGAGGTGAAAAATCTGATTATTTTTTAGATCACATGAGTCGTTACATGCACCAACAGAGGATGTGGGTGGATCTTACTGTGTGGTTGTTGTTTTACAGGTGTGTGACAGCATTCTCAATGTTGGGCCGTGTACCAACGCCTCTATGGGGGAGCCTGCTTTCCTGTCTGAAGAGGTACATGCATTTAAAACTCTTGCAACAGTTTAATTAGGATTCTAAAGGCACTGACGGCTTTATAAACTTTAATTTTCCCACAGTTTCAGAACAACCCTGAACCTGACCTTGAGGTAGTGGTGTGCTCAGGTTTTGGAAAAAATGGCGCACTGTCTGTCCTCCAGGTAAGTCCTCTTCTCTAAGTTCACGCATGTTTACAGATCCTAGCATGCTTGATTAATGTCGGCGCACCGTTCTAAAACTTGTGATGGCGAGGGCCGTCTATCACAGGTCCAGTGATGGTGCTAAAACAAAGTCTGGGTTTACCAGGGCTGCCTCAGAGACCCACGGAGTAGCCTGTAAACACCCCAGATACAGTCTCACTCTGCAGAAAAGCTCAAAGCCGTTATAAATCACAACATCAGAGTCCCTTGTTGTTTTTATTCTTTCAATTACACCTTTTCTATCCATTCTTTCCTCAGAGAAGCATTCGGCCCCAGGTAGTCACCACATTTGAGTTGCCAGGTTGCCATGACATGTGGACCGTCATTTCAAGTGAAGTCAAGGAAGAAAAAAAAGTGCAGTGAATTTCTGTTTGACAGATTTCCGTTTTTCTTCTTAGTGTCACCTTTTACAGTAATTTTCTTCTTCTCATTATTGTTGTGTTTGGCACCTTCGCCAGGTTTCAAAGAACAGTGAATCAGAGGAGGGAGCGAAGACTGAGACTGAGGAGGAGGGTGAAGAGGGAGAGAAGAACAAGGAGGAGCCAGAAAAAGAAGAAGGGAAGACAGAACCTCCTCTGGAGGATGATGCAAAGAAGCATGGCTTCCTCATACTGAGCAGAGAAGATTCAACCATGGTGTGAACACGGATCAGTTTATGACTTCTGTTGATTGTTATACTAAGGAGGAAAAACAGGCCACACCATAAAACTGTTTTCCTCTAGATCCTTCAGACGGGCCAGGAGATCATGGAGCTGGACACCAGTGGTTTTGCTACTCAGGGACCCACTGTGTTTGCTGGAAACATTGGTGATAACCAGTACATTATCCAGGTCTCACCCATGGGTCTTCGGCTGCTGGAAGGAGGTAAAATAAGCTGTCAGTCATTATACAGTGAAATGAATTGTTGCAGCTGGTTCATCATGTTCTTTTTAATCAATTCAGTGAAACAGCTCCATTTCGTCCCAGTGGATCTGGGCTCTCCCATCGTGCATTGCTCCGTGGCGGACCCTTACGTTGTTATCATGACTGCTGAAGGAGTGGTCACTATGTTTGTGCTGAAGAGCGACTCGTATGCGGGGAAAACGCACCGGCTGGCTCTACAAAAACCACAGATTTCCACAGTGAGTGAAACACATCCTCAAGTCCTTTGTACAAGGTTCTGGATACACTGAACCATAGTTCAGCAAAATTATGGATACTACCAGGACAGCATGAAACTTATACCTGCTGCTTAGTGTTGTCGTAATCAATGGTTCAATGTCTGTATTCAACAGCAATCCCGTGTGATCACAATGTGTGCGTACCGAGACATTAGTGGAATGTTCACCACAGAAAACAAAGCGAGTTCCTCCATCAAAGAGAGCACTATCAACATGAGTCAGTCAGAGGCAGAGACGGTCTACCAGGACCTCAGGTAGGGTTTACGTCTCCTCATAACATGTTCAGCCTCACCAGAGGCAGATAACAGGAACGTAAGTGTTACCAATCATGTTTGTGCAGCAACGCTGTGGATGATGAGGAGGAAATGTTATATGGAGACTCCAACACCAGTTCTACAAATGCAAAAGAGGAAATCAGCCGCAGCTCTTCAGCACCAGCGCCTCCTGCTGGTGAGGGATTTCCCAGCAAAGCAGAGCCCTCCCACTGGTGTGTGATCATCAGGGAGAACGGGGTGATGGAGGTATGTCCGCTCTTTTTGTTGATGGGGAGAGGAACCTGCCAGGGACCTAGTTCAGTAAAGGAGAGGTGTTTATCCTCCCACTACACAGCTTTAAACACATTATGGTTCTAAAGCAACCAGTTAAAATGTTTAAAAAATAATTACTATTAATGCATTAACAAGTCAAAAACTTAGTGCTGTTGCAGTCAGACCATTATAACTACTGAGAGAGTAGTAGCTGCCTCCTTCTACACACTGGGGGATTATGAAGTATTATTTTTATTGTAATAAAATACTTTTTTTGTTTGTTTTCTAAACTAAACTAATCACAGTGAGCGAGTTGCATTGATGTAAATTTGAAGAAATCTAATCTTGAATCTTAATTATCACATTAATTAAAACCAGCCCTCTGCACCTGTCCTTATAAAACCTACTTAATATTTACTGTTTTCTCTTAATTTATTTGTTTTGTTGCTGTTGTTCAGTTCTTTATCTACAAGTTTAAAAATGCCAATAAAACTGAGCAGAACATAAGCTGTGAATAGTCACCTAAATACTTCTTTTATTTATTTATTGCTTTTCTCCATTAGATTTACCAGCTGCCTGAGTGGCGCTTGGTCTTCCTGGTGAAGAACTTTCCAGTAGGCCAAAGAGTTCTGGTGGACAGTAGTTCTGGCCAGTCAGCAACACAAGGAGATGGCAAAAAAGAAGAAGTCACTCGACAAGGAGAGTTCCCGTTAGTCAGAGAGGTAGCTTTGGTTTCGCTGGGTAACAATCGCAGCAGACCGTATTTATTGGTGAGTTTTTACTTCAAGAAAGAAAATCCAGCTGTAATGTTGCATTTCCTGAAAACTGGTTTTCCTGGTTTTCAAGGTCCACGTGGAGCACGAGCTCCTGATCTATGAAGCGTTCCCGTACGATCAGCAGCAGCCACAAAGCACCCTGAAAGTCCGCTTCAAGAAGGTACGAGCCAGGGGCATCAGATCTGCTTCAGGTGAAGGCGGTCCTAACAGTGTTTCTCTCCTCCAAACAGGTTCACCACAACATCAACTTTAGAGAAAAGAAATCAAAGCCTAAGAAAGACAAAAAAGCTGAAAGCACTGGCTCTGAGGAAACCTCTGCAGTAAAAAGCAGGATTGCCAGATTCAGATATTTCGAAGACATCTCTGGCTACTCAGGGGTATGGAAGCCATTTCTGAGAAATGATGACCATTAGTCCAAAAGCAGCACTGCCCTTTGAAAACCATTCTTGTTGGCACAGGTGTTTATTTGCGGCCCGTCTCCTCACTGGATGCTCGTCACCTCACGAGGAGCGCTGAGACTTCATCCCATGACCATCGATGGACCCATTGAGTCCTTCTCTCCCTTCCACAACATCAACTGTCCTAAAGGCTTCCTCTACTTCAACAAGCAGGTACAGAAAGGACCTTTAGGAGACAGATTCCAATGCTACAGAGGATGTAGCTGATTAGGCTCATTTATTGAAGCTGGAACAAAGGGATATTGCTATCACTTTGCCCTAGGTAGCCTGTAAGAGCTTTATTTTTCTTGTGGTCATTACTGGATAAAAGTGACTTATTTTTATTCTTTGTTTCAAATTTCTTACAAGGACAGTCGCTGAATGTCTCATTTATTCACATTATAATATTTGCTATTCATTTAGAGGTTACCATACAAAAAATACTGTAAAGGGGTTCAAATGGACTCAATCATAAATGCTTGTTTGCTTTTACAGATAAATAGATTTATGGTCAGTTTGATTATTTATTTTGTTTGAAAGAAGCTGTTTTGGGGATTTTTAGGAATGTATTTTATAAAAAGTAAATTGGATGTGTTTGGATTAAACATAGTTGGAGTTAAAAGTCTGATTTTGATTGAAACTTATAATTAAATTACCTGTGATGCTGTGGGTTGTAAACAGCTTTATGAGTTTGATTGTAAATTAGAAATAATCAGAATAAAACTAAACAGAAACTACAGTGAAACATTTAAGTGATGATATAATGTTAGGAAGGATATTTCTTAGTAGATTTTTTTCAAAGCTAACAAAACAATGGTAGCATGACTGATGTGGCTCTTTGATGATTGCTCAGTAATGTAAGTATTTGAGTGTCTTTACATACTGGTCAGCAGTATTTGTACACACTGCAGATGATTTTCTTCTACTTTCACACAGTGTCTGACTCAGAAGTCCTCTAAGATTTTATGAGGAAACTTGGTTGAAAATCAGTGAAGGAAATCTGAAGTTTTAGCTTCTCCTATAAGATTTTCAGTTCTGTAGTTCAAGTGTGAAACCGTCTGAGAGACATAGAGGAATGCTACCTTAGTTTAGTGACTTCTTCCTGATTTTTCTCAAGATATGGAAAATTATTCATTTTCTAGTTCCTTTGAGTTCAAATCACTTTGGAGCAGAAAGTTGCAAAAACAAAAAGTGATGTAAAAAGCTAACAGACTATTAGCTTGATGGTGAATTTAATCAGTGCATTTGAATCTGTTTGTTTTGGTAAAAGTTTGAGTTGTCTGTAGTGAATTCTGATACTAAAATAATGAGAAACAACTTGTATTATTAGTGTTATTTTGCTGCTGAATCTCCATTCAAACATTTCAGTTTTAGATGAGAACCTGTTCTTTCCTATTCCCACTAAATACAAACATGATTCAGTTGGGCTTAAAGGCCACATTCTAGAGCTGCAGGTTGCAGATTCCTGGTGTAGAGGAAAAAATAACCTGAAATCCTAGAAATATGAACATTTTAATAGTTAGTTGTCAGTTTTTAGATGAAGTAAATTTCATATTAATGCCAGATTTATTATATCTTCACTTTTTTTGGTGAAATTTGTCCTAAATTGTCAGAATAGATGCCCCAAGTGTTAACTGCAGTGTGTGTGTGTGTGTGTGTGTGTGTGTGTGTGTGTGTGTGTGTGTGTGTGTGTGTGTGTGTGTGTGTGTGTGTGTGTGCTGTCCCTCAGGGTGAGCTGAGAATCAGCGTCCTGCCCACCTACCTGTCCTACGACGCCCCCTGGCCTGTCAGGAAGATCCCTCTGAGGTGCACGGTGCACTACGTCTCGTACCATGTTGAATCAAAGGCAAGGCTCCTCTCAGCTGCAAATCCTACAGATTCAAGTCTCGACTCACCAGCTCTTATGTAACACCATGCAAAGTAAAAGCCTACAGATGGAGTCGCTTTGAGAAGTTTCAGATGAAAGGCTTTTGGCCTTGAAGCAGAGGGAGGGAAAAACCTCGATGTGTGACTTTGAAGGGATTATTCTCTAATGTGAAGGTTTTCTATTCTGTTGGATTTCAGGTGTATGCTGTGTGCACAAGTGTGAAAGAGCTGTGCACTCGCATCCCCAGAATGACCGGAGAGGAGAAGGAGTTTGAGATCATAGAGAGAGGTCAGAGGAAAACAGCTGATTCGACTATCCTCTCAGCTGCAGGTCAAACATGATTAGAACTAATCATCTGTTTCTCTTTGTCCTCCTGAAGATGAGCGTTACATCAACCCTCAACAAGACAAGTTCTCCATCCAGCTCATCTCTCCAGTGAGCTGGGAGACCATTCCCAACACACGGTAAAAATCACTGTCATTTTGGGTTTTACTGCATCCTTTAGACCAGCAGATGACCAGTTTGGACCAACATGTGATTTGTTTAATCAAATCGTGGCAACTGATGAGAATCAAGTTGCTCTTCCATAGTTTTCACTTGATTCTACAGCACTTGATCCAGCTGAGGGCATGCTGCTGCTTCTACAGGATTATAAGATAAGATAAGAATTATTTATTCAGGGTATCCGCGGAGTCTTGAAAAGTATTAAAAGGTGATAAATCAATTTTGGGAAATTCAAGACCCTTATAAAGTATTAAAAAGTCTTATCACGGCTTTATAAAGTCTTACATTTTGGAACGAAAAAATCTGAATTTGTTGTCCAACAGTTTGAGTCCCAAAAACATCTTAAACATGTGTGAATTTAGTCATTTTTATTTTAAAACAGAACGGGAAACAAAGGATGCGTTAGTAATCCTCTCAGAGCACCAGGGCGGGCGGTGCAGAAGTTTAAAAGCACAATGTACGCTCTGGTGTTCCCGGTGAGCATTACGAACGCACCGAAATGTTAAGATGGAAGAGAATCTCTGTGAACGCTGCCGTATAACCAGAATGGCGGTGAGGTATTAAAAAATATTGAGACGGTCTTGAAAAAGTCTTGAAAAGGTATTGAATTTAACTTCAAGATTCTTGCATTGTCATTATGCATACACATAACAAAATTTGGTCCGTAGCTCTCAGCTTACAAGGCACTAGAAAAAACAACTAAAGCTATATAAAGAAAAAAATAATTAAATTTAAAAAAGACATAAAAACAACCATCTCCTTCTGAGAGGCCATGCACACAAAAATAGAAACATGCATAAAAAAACAGAAGACATTATAAAATATATAGTGTATAAAAAGAATAAAATGTTAATGCAAAAAACACTGATTGCACTGAGTGACATTTAGATTGAAAGTGACTGGTGTATTGATCAATGGTAGTATTGCACTTCTTATTGCACAGGGAGGATACAGTGTAAACATGAACAATAGCAGCATGAACATCTAACAAAATCTGTGTAAATACAACTGACCCATCAGGGTCAAAGTCTTGTTGTCTTTGAGGGTCAGTGAGAGGGAGTGTGGGCAGGTGCAGGGTCACAGAGGTGGGGGGGAGGGGATCCCTTCACAGATTTGAGGGGGTGACTGCAGGGGGGCAGAAGGGAGGAGGGTGGGCAGATAGCTTTTACAGCTCTAGGGAAGAAGCTGTCTCTCAGCCTGGTGGTTGTGGTCTTGATGTTCCTGTACCGTTTCCTGGATGGCAGCGGCATAAACAGTTCATTACCTGGGTGAGACGGATCAGCAGCAATACAACTGGTCTTCCTCTGCACTCGGACAGCGTATACCGAGTCCAGATCTGGTAGCGGGTTCCCCACGATCCACTGGGCTGTTTTCACCACCCTGGTCAGATCCTTCTTGTTCTGGACTGTGCAGCTACCGTACCACACCGTCATACTGAGGGAGAGGATGCTCTCAATCATGGCTCGGTAGAAGTTCCCGAGCAGCTGGGGAGACAGACCGGCTCTCTTCAGTTTCCTGAGGAAGAAGAGTCTTTGTTGGGCCTTCTTCACCAGAAAAGAGGTGTTCGGTGACCAGGTCAGGTTTGAGGTGATGTGAATGCCCAGGAATTTGATGTTGTCCACACGCTCTACCACCTCCCCTTGAATGAGTAGAGGTGGATGCTTCGCCCTGTTGGACCTCCTGTAGTCCACTATGACCTCCTTGGTTTTGCTGGTGTTGAGCACCAGGTTGTTCAGAGAGCACCAGTGAGAAAGGTGCTGGATCTCCTCTCTGTAGAGGGTCTCATCATTGTTGATATAATAATAATAATTATGGTGTTTAAATAAATGTTTTTGGCCTTTTATTTATGTTAAGACAATTCATTTACTCTCTATTACACTGATTATCTTCATTTCAGTCAGGGACAGCTGAGGGATTTATCCAGATCTAAGGTACCATTATTAATTACTACTGAGAGGAAACTCCAGCATGCAGTGATTTTCTATAACACGATACTTGGCAAAGTCTTAATTTTTTTGTTGTTTTTACCCATTTTGAAAAGAAAAAGTTTTTGTTGGATCAACACATAACAAGACAACTTGTGGGGTGAAAAAACAGAATTGGCAAATGTTCACTAAAATCTAATAAAACATCAAGCTGGCAGAAAATACCTGTGTACTGAAAAAGAGATTTAGGAGCCAAAAACCTCTAAACATCAGTGTCTTCTTTAAAATCTGGACACTGGACATGTGAAGGCTTGTCAGAGTATTTGGTATGTAGGTCCAGTTACTTCTGTCTGATAGTTTTTTGGGATTCACCATATTGGTGCTATAAAATATGAGTTTTAAAATGTATTTTTTATTGATTGTTTTTTAAACAGGCTGCTGGTTTAAAACAGGATCTTTGCTAAGTTGTCTGTCATGATAACACTGGTTCATCCCTGGAGTTTAGGAGCCTTTTATCCCTGAATCATTCATAGATCAGTGTTAAGGGACTTTTTTAAAGGTCCCATGTCATGGTTTTCTGTGCTTTCTGACTTATCTATCATGTTGCAACGTTGAGTTCTCACCTTAAACCTGCCAGAAAGAGCAAAAAACGGCGTCCATCTGTCTCTTAGTACAGCTAGTGAGAAGCTCTTCAAGATTTCAGACCCAGGTTTCAAACAGTTTTTTTCACTCCAGCCCGCTATGAGGTCATAGTGATCCGGACTTGCTTATATGGTAAATTCTCCTCCCACATGCACGTTCATGACACCTGGAGTGAGGAGAACGCCAGTGCTGCTGCCGCCATTGACCATAGACTGTGTAGTGTTAAGTTTCAGTTTCGTTTCTCTTTCACGCGACGGCACTGCCCCCTGCTGCAGCAGAAGTGTCAGGCTGCCAAATAAGGAGAAACCCAGCAGAACCGGAAGGCGGCGCTTTCTTCTGATCTCTGAGTTGCTCGTTAGGAAATAATTACAGCGTATTTTGAGTTATAATGGTGCAACGCTAATCTAGAGGCATCAAAGATTACACCTGTTTAATATAAAGTGATTTAAATATGGAGTCATGGGCACTTTAAAGTAATAACATTCCTCTCAATGTGCTTAGGTACAAGCATTCGTTTACCAGTCAGAGTTCATAGAATTACTTACCGTCTGCTGTCTGCTTTAGGATTGACCTGGAGGAGTGGGAACATGTGACCTGTATGAAGACTGTGGCCCTGAGGAGTCAAGAGACGGTGTCTGGACTGAAGGGCTACATTGCAGCAGGAACCTGTGTGATGCAGGGAGAGGAGGTCACCTGCAGGGGCAGGGTGAGTGGACCACGCCTAGGATCCCAGGCTGCTGGCATTAGGTTATTGTAGGGCTGGGCGATTTGGCCTAAAATCATTATCACGATAAATTGATCAGTTAACCTCGATAACGATAAATGGACGATAACTACCCCAATTACCAAAAATAAATTTTTTCATTGGATGGGGCTGTGGCAGGCAGCATATTTCCTCTGGAGTTGTATTGATAGTAATTTCCCCCCTAAACCTTTTGATTGCAGTCATGTTATTGCCACTTTAAAGGACTGTAAAATGACACTGACAAAATATGAAGAAAATACTAAGTACTTTTAGTGGTTAAGATTAACTGGGCAAAATAAAAAGTAAAGGAGACAATATGTAACTTTTTGCAAAGCTTACATTTGACATTTTTTTGCTCAACATCATCTTTGCTGAATCCAAAGTGTTCCCAAATGACTGAAGTCACATTTCTTTTCTTTGAAAATTCTTCAATATGAAAACCTTTAACCAACTGCTTAGTGTTTTATAAATGATGCAAAAACTCTAACCAGCTCCTTGTCCTCCTAACTTTGTCCTCTGGAATTACTATGATGAGGAGAACAGGTTTTATTTCTTCTCTCTCAGATTATTTCCTCCCCTACCTGCTGCTCATTTTTTCTTTCCCCTTCTCACCTCTCTTATCTTTATCTGACCTTTAGAACTGAAGCTACAGGAGGTTTAATGTCCCGTAAAAAGGCTCCTCTACAGAAGCAGCAGACAGAGACGTGTTTCCACATAAAATAACAATTTATTAAACTAATGTAAAACAGTGGACAAAGCAAAGACATACACTAAATATCTCCGCCGTCTATTCGGCAAATCACAGTAAAGAATCACACGGGGGGGGGACTCAGTGGATGAGTCTATAAGCTCCCCTCACCCCCCCAACTGCTACTAGACCTGCTGGTCCACTGACCCAGCCACCGTAATCCAGCTGGATCGCCTACTCTGTTGAGTGGCAGCAGCACTCGGTCCCGGTTCTAATGATGCGAAGCGGGCACGCACACACACACAAGCACGCACACACACGCACTCGGCTGCTCCTCTCTGACACACGGCGCACTTCGTTCAGCTGCGGTACAGGTGAGCCCCTCCCGAGTCGGAGGCTCCGACGCACGCAGCGACAGCAACACGCACACAATTGTAGCGCGTCCGAAACACGCACACAACATGCCTCAGGCAGGCGACGCGCGCGCAGCATCAGCGACAGCTTATCAGGCTGAATCGCTGTCTCACAAGTTCTCATTAATGACGGACAGGAACCGAAACAAGGCACCTCTTCTTTACGGACTGGATGGAGTGGAGTCACGTGACTCCACCCCTTCGAACTTCGAACGTAGTGCGTCTTAAAGGGACATGAGCAGCGCCAACCTGTACATGCCTTTTCATTTTTTTTTTAAATACCGAATTTACCAAGATGGGCAAAATGACGTCGGTTAGAGTCATAAATTTCGGTAACGATAAATTTTCGGTATATCGCCCAGCCCTAGGTTATTGACATGTTGGCCTCTTGTGTTCAGATTTTGATCCTGGATGTGATTGAAGTTGTCCCAGAGCCAGGCCAGCCCCTCACCAAGAACAAGTTTAAAGTGCTCTACGAGAAGGAACAGAAGGGACCGGTGACGGCTCTGTGTCACTGTCATGGATACCTGCTGTCGGCCATTGGACAAAAGGTCTCAGCCAATCACTGCATCAAGGAGGAGGGGGGAAGGAAATCCTGTTTTCCACCCTTGTGGGGTTTTTTATAACTTGTCCCTAGGTCTGAGTTTTAAAAAGTTAAAACATTTGTTGGAACATTTTTTTATTAGACTTCTTCCACGTTCCTTCAGATCTTCCTGTGGGTTCTAAAAGACAACGACCTCACAGGCATGGCCTTCATTGACACGCAGCTCTACATCCACCAGATGATCAGCATCAAGAACTTCATCCTGGCCGCTGACCTAATGAAGAGCGTCTGTCTGCTCCGCTACCAGGAGGAGAGCAAGACACTGTCACTGGTCAGCAGGGTGAGTGGTTAAACGGTCACCATAACATCTATTACGTCTACAGGGAGCTCGTTATGAGATAGTTTGTCAGATAAAGGCTGCACACTTTAGAAGCTCTTCAAATTACGAGGTTATATGGATACTGTGCGTTTTTTGGGGGGCGTTGTATTCAGACAAGTAGAAGAATTTAATCTATAGCTGCCTTGTTTTAATGGATCAGTTCCTTTTGTTTTGCTAACAGGATGCAAAGCCCTTAGAGGTTTACAGCATCGAGTTCATGGTGGATAACAACCAGCTTGGATTTCTGGGTAACATTTTTTATGACCTTCAACTGAAGCTTCAGTAAAATGATCACATTTAGTGTCACTGAGCGTTTACTCTTCCTTCCTTTTAGTGTCGGATCGAGACAAGAACCTGTTTGTGTACATGTATCTACCTGAAGGTAGGTGTTACTGTGGGGTCTGCACTGCACTGGATCATTAATAAAGGCAGTCCTACTGAGATGTGCTGTGTGTTTGCAGCTAAAGAAAGCTTTGGAGGAATGCGCCTGCTGAGGCGAGCAGACTTTAATGCCGGTGCTCACATTAACGCTTTGTGGAGGATGCCGTGCAGAGGAGCGCTGGACTCTGGCAGCAAGAAGGCTCTGACCTGGGACAACAAACACATCACATGGTTTGGTAGGAAACCAAGACCCTCACCATCCTCACAGACACACAAATCCCAGTGATAGGTACTTGGTTAGGTTCTAAACTAGATGTTGAATTACGAACTAAATCTACAGAAAATGAAAAGGTTCCCAAGATGCATCAACAACCAAATCTGTAGTTTGTTTAGGTTCATTTGATGACATCACTTCTTCTCTTAAATATACATCATATACATCATATACATACGTCCTTATTGCCTAACTTCATTGTACAGGGGGGTGAAAGTCACATTAAAGACTTCTGAAGGGACAACCTTTTGAAAAAGGACAACATAAATGTTTTTTCTTTGTTTTATTTCAGAAGAATCTCACAGTAACGTGAAGCTTTTATCAAAATAAATGTTTAGATGTCAGAACAACCAATTTAAAGACCTATTTTATATAAATATTTTAAAGATGCTAATAAGTCATTTCACATGTCTTCCTCTACACATATTTACTGATTCTTAGTAATAAAAACATTTGACCACAACCCATATAAATCCCTCAATAAGAAATCCAAATGCAGGCTCCAGTTTTAAATATTTCTCCTTAAAATATTAAGACAAAACCTCAAAAATAAATAAAATGTAAAGTAGAAAAAAAAAATTCATCAAGATCATTGATATTTGCGGGATATCTGTGAACGTTCTCGGTGATGGTGACTGACTGATTACTTTCACCACAGATAAAGTTGTGCACATGTAAAAGTTCTGGTGAACATTGAGATCATCTGAGCTGCCTGCAGAGTGAAGGTCCTGAAAAGCTGCAGCACAGTCAGATCGTATAGTTCAATCAGCTTTTTACAGGTCAGAATCAAACTGCTAGGCTTGTGACAACCCTACCTATTCCAGTGCATTCTGGGATTTGTAGTTTTTTGAGTAACCATTAACCTTTGCTGCTCTGTTCAGGTTTTACAAATTAAAACAACTTTAGGAAAGGATTTTCTCACCCTTGAATATTAAATGTGTTTCCATAGCAACCCTTGATGGAGGCGTAGGCCTGCTCCTCCCCATGCCGGAAAAGACGTATCGCCGTCTTCTGATGTTGCAGAACGCTCTCACCACTTTACTGCCTCATCATGCAGGACTCAACCCCAAAGCCTTCCGGTTTGCATCCATCCAACATCTTTTCTACAAATCTGAGAGATTTTAGTCCCAGTTTCACTTCATTATCCGATTGTTTTACATCCAGGATGATGCACAGTGACAGGCGAAGTCTTCAAAACGCTGTGAGAAACATTCTGGATGGAGAACTCCTCAACAAGTATTTGTACCTTAGCACCATGGAGCGCAGTGAGCTGGCCAAGAAGATCGGCACCACGCAGGACATTGTGAGTGCACCGAGCTGCAGATTGTCTCGTTTAAACTGAAGTTGTTTCATGGTGTCGTCTTCTTCTCTCCAGATCCTGGATGATCTTCTGGAAATCGACAGAGTCACGGCTCATTTCTGACCACATTCCTTTTTCTCCTAGACTGCTTACTGAGGAAACGTTTCATCATGGCCATATTTCTGTAAACATTGGTTGTTTTACTTGTTAACATGATTAAGTGATCTATTGTTTTTTTCTTAGGATTTGTTTGTATAAAAAAAAAGAAAAGATTTTGTGACTTTTGATTTCTTCACAGTAAATCTTAAATTGGTCAAAATGAAGGCACTGATGAGGTAGAATATTTTATTACCATGATAAAAATAGTTTGAAACATTTGGATTAGTGGATTGTTCCTTTAACCTCCACTGAGGCTTCTTATTGCTTATTAAAAAGGAGACATGGTTTCAAACATTTGACTTCAGGATAGAGTCCTGAGCTTTTCTTTGATCTATAGACATAAAACACAATGACTGTTTGACAGATTGTTCAGATATAAATTTGCAGCTTTTATAAAATCAATTCAGTCATGATAAAAAGATTTTAAAAAATGAACAGGAAAATTGGCTGTGAGGTTCACGTGTCGTAGAGTAAGCTTGATGTTGATACAAGCCCCGCCCACCCTGACACTGAATGTGATCTGGTGTTGGGAAATTGCACACAACGGAGCAGCACCATAACCAGCAGCTGCTACAGGGAAAAGCCCCATGATGCCGAGCTGCAGTCACTTGTGCTTGGAATGGCTCCTCCTTCACCTCAGGTACTCGTACACGTCAGCATTCAGCGTTGCGAGACCCAAGGTCTCTATCAGCTTCAGGAAGTTGCGCGTCAGGCTCATGATGACGATCTCTGATCTGTAGGAGGAAGTAGATCAATAAGAGTTGATGCTTCTAATATCAGTGAAATAACTGGTTCTGTCACTGCAGACTCGGTGAACAAAGTTATTTCATCTCATCTTATTGGTTGTGAACATCCATCCATTCAAGTAGAAAATGATTTAACACCATTTGTATCAGATCTGATGCATATTTCACTTGTAGGACCTCCCATCTTTTAAACGATGTTTCTGCCCTCTGGTGGAGGATTTTAGTATTGAAGTTGGCAAGTGCAAATTTGATTTAGCTTCATTATTGTTGCATTAGTATAGAATTGCACAATAAATGTAATATATAAGTAAATTGTTGTTATGGTAACAGCCAACAAACGTTTCACATTTTAAAAGTCAGTTTTCTGATTATTATTTAATGCATCAGGCTTTAAAGGGTTAAAGATATGAGTGAAAACTAATGTCAATGTTACCTTTGTTTATATAGCACATTTACAAAAGTAGATAAAGCTTTAGCCAAAGTGCTTAACATAAACAGAATGCCTTAAAACAAGTAAGAAATAAAATCATGAAGACTTAGAATAAAATGGCACAAATAAGAACTCAATAATTACACTAAAATATCAATGATTACTAAAAGCGAGGGAATAAAAGTATGTCTTAAGCCTCGACCTGAACAGTTCAGTTGAGGGAGACTCCTTAAAGTACCGTATTGTGGTAAGGAGTTCCACAAACGAGGGGCTGCAACAACAAAAGCCCTGTCTCCTCTAGTCGAGTGAGGCATGGCTGAGGTCAGGTGACCATGACCTGAGAACTCTGGTCAGGCAGTAGGGAACACACAGGTCAGATAAACAAGAGCACATTCCCATGCAAAGATTTAAAAACCAACAATGAAATGTTAAACTCAATTCTAAAACTGACTGGCAGCCAGTGCAAAGAAGCTAAAATTGGGGACGCAAGTCATATTTCCTTGCTCAAGCTAGGAATCCAACTCCTAGTTAGATTTATTGATTCCATAAAAGAGAGATGCAAAAGTCTAAGCATGAAAAGATAAAAGCATGAGTCGCTTTCTCCAGATCCCTCCGCAATAAAATGGGTTTCAGACTAATATTTGACCATTTTAATAAGAGATTGACACCACATGCATTTATTCCAAAAAGTAGGAGCATACTGGCCTGTCTAACAGCAACATTACAACGTGGTAAAAACTTTAACTTTTCTGGAGCATCCTGCAGCCTCAAAGTAACAAACTGGTGTAAAATGAAGTGGATGTGAAAAATCTAAATGAACATAAGAATCTATTTATATCTGATATTTTAAATAAACTTATTTTGGTATGGAAACAAAGAAAAATTCACCTTAAAGCCACTTCAAACTTGAAGCCCTCCCATGTAGTCCTCCACCAGCCGAAGATCCACAGCCTGGGCAGCACCCCCGTCTTCTCTGCCTGAATCTTCCCCCAGCCTCGCACCGCACTTCAAAAAACAGAAATGTCTGAAAATATGTTTGTTTGAATTCAGCAACACGTTTTAACCAGCAGGCTGTCAAAATAAAACCCCTCTGTGGCGTCTGATGGACCTAAACATGATGTCGCAGAGATGTTAGTGGATTCAGGTCAGGCCAGCATGGAGGCAAGGGGTCTAAGGGTTTCATCCTGATACCTAATGTCAGCCAGGGTTCCTCCATAGATCTGCCTCTGATCCACCATCATGCTGAACAATCAGCACCACAGCTTCTCCAGACGCTTTCACGTCTGTCACATGAGCTCAAAGTCAACCTGCTCTCACCTCTGAAAAGCACAGGGCTCCAGTGCTAGACCTGACAATCCTGGTGATCTCTGGTAAATACCGGTGGAGCTCCATGGTGCTGGGCAGTGAGCACAAGGAGCACTAGAGGATGTCGGCCCTCAGGCCACTCTCACGACGTCTGTTAGGGCTCTGGCTAGACACGTCCTGTTTCTCGTTGCACAAACAAGCAGATAGTGGTCCTGCTGATGGGTTATAAACCTCCTCACCCTCTTCTAGAGTAACTGTCTCCTGGAATCTCCTCCATGCTCTTGAGACTGTCAAACCTTCTGCTAATGGCATGTAGTGATGCTCCATCCTGATGTCAGTCTGTAGGGTCCACCCCCTCCGATACTAAACTGACTAAATCAACATCCCAGTGGTTTAACTGACTTGATACCGGACTCTGGTTAAAAAGTGACTTTTACATTTTTTCAAGTCGTCTATAATGATGAACCAAGCCGAGCCTCTCTGACATCTGTAGATGAAAGCTGAAGCCACAGCATCTTGTTTACTGGTGCTGCCATGATGTGAGTCTAATAGTTTAGAGCAGTGGTTCCCAAAGTTGGGGTCGTGACCCCACTGTGGGTCCTGAAACAACAAATGGGGGTCCTGGGAAGTTCTCCAGAACTAAAAGTGAATTTAAAATCCTTGCTAATACTACATATTTGCCCCGTTACAAACTGTTTCAAACAGTTGATTAAGCATGGTGTAATAGTTGTAGATGTTTGTGTTGTCATTATACTAATGTTTAATTAGTTTATTAGCAGTGTTTGTATATTTTGCCAGTGATGGTTGGGGTCATGAGTCTCTGCCACCGTCATTTTGTGGGTCAGAAGCCAAAAAGTTTGGGAACCACTGGTTTAGAGCACTGAAGACTCAATTAGAAGAACTGATCCTCACTAACCTGAGATACAACTCATTAAATCCGTATGCGGGACTAAAAACATCTGACTTTTAATAATAGTAATAGCACTGACCTCTTGGCCATGACAAAATAGCGGTCCACCGGCGCCCCCAGGGTGACGTTGATGCTTCGGACTGTGTTGATGTTCCTGAAGACCAGCAGCATGGACCGAGGCATCAACTTTAGGACCTGCATGATGCTTTCGAAGCGGTTAATGGCCATCTCACGCATGTAGGCCGTCTCCTCTCTGCTCAGGATGTTGGACAGACCCAACGTGCGCATGTTGATGGGGCGCTGCAGCAGCATTTCACAGAACAGGAAGTACTCTGCAGAGTAACAGGAAAGACCCAGCTTTGTAAAAGTGTTTCATTAGAGATCAATGATGTCCTTGTGTAAACTTCATATAAAATTAAAACCTTCCTCACCTTTGACTCCCAGAGCATTAGAGTGTTTCTTCATTGCTGCATCATCTCTCAGGACAATGGCTCTCCACAGTTTACACAAAGCCTCTCGGTCACTAAGGTCAAAGGTCACAGTTAGAGCCCATCACAATATCTACGCATTAATGAAACAAATAGATCCAACTCTTACTGTTCACTTAGGTATTCATACAAGCCGTGGTCCAGCAGCACCAGCTCAGCCTTCTTATCTGGACCTGGTCTCACCAGAACTGTAACAACGGAACGAGTAAAGAAACATCCTTAACGAGATTATTCTACTTTTCCTCTTTTTAAAGAGTGATCAATATTTAAAGAGTGTAAGTAAACATGTAGGTGTTCCTAAAAACATTTGGATGTTTTGGTGACTCCCCGCCTCTCGCCCCTTGATCGCTGGAGATAGGCACCAGCTCCCCCGCGACCCGCTGTGGAGGATGAAGCGGTTAAAGAAAATGGATGGATGGATGGATGTTTTGGTGATTTTAGTTTAACCATTTATTTCTACATATGCATGACCTTGAATTTCTAAGCAGTAGGTTTATTTCTCAGGGGGAAAACTTTGACTCTGGAATCACTTCGGAACGTTAATTTACTTCAAACCTTGATGACTTTAACCAACACATCGGTTTATCAAAGAGACATGTTTACTACATACTGATGGGTTTTGGGATGTCTTTAGTATTAAATCTTGCACTGGCAACCTGTCAATCATCATGTACATCACACCCATCTGCACTAAATAGGTGTGATGTAAAACACAGCCAAACAGAGGGAAGCAGCAGCTTCAGGACCTTCTACCTTGGGTAAAACAACCTGATGCAGATGCTGTGATTTATAGCAGTGGTTTCAACAGGTTTTTGCACCTCAGACCGGTTTCGTGAAGGTAATTCGTCTACGGATCGGTTGGCATAAGGACACCCTGGGGGGATCTCTTTTCTTACATCAGAAGAGCTCCGATCCAGGGGGAGGGGGTGTGTCTGGGATGCAGTGTGAGCTCTCCAAACCAGACACGCCCCCTCCCCCTGGATCGGAGACCTCATGCTGCACCCCGGACCACAGAGCAGCTCAGCTCACTCAGGCCTAGTACCACTGGTTGGGGACCCCTGATTTAAAACACTGCAGCATGTCAACAGCCCTCTGCTCCTCCAGCTGACAGGAGGTTTTGGAGGCGTGGCTTTGGAAGGATCCTCAAGGTAAAGGGACAGGAAGTTGGCTTGTTTGATTAAAAATAATGCTGTCTCTTGCATTTGAGGGAACCCTGTGCACCACAGCTTTAATATTTACACACTAAGGAAAAGCAAACAACAGAGTAACTACAAAACTACAGGAGTCAGGCCTTCTCCCCAACACAATCATGCGCACACACAAAAAAGTCGCTTTTTGCAATTCAAACTCGTCTTTTTTCCCCGTCTCCATCGGTTCAGATCAACTACCATAAACTAAAAATGTCTTAAAAACATAAAATAACTGTCCAAACTAAACTTCTACTAGTTTAGTGAACTGAAGAATCTTGATTGCCAACGATGAGAAAGAACTAGAGAAATGTGAACTCTAGCAGATATCTACTGCTGCGCACTGTCACTTCTTTATACAAACCGTTTCCAGGATGAGGGTCTGCATGGATGAAACCAGTGTAAAATATCTGCTCTGCAAATGTCCTGATCAGTTTATCCGCAGTCTGAGAAACAAACATGAGTATTTCAGACATCATGGATAAAACAGGACCACATACAAAGACCTGTTGGTTTAGCAGAGCGAGCAGCTTACATCTTTCAAACTTATTCCTTGTCGTTTGATTTCTTCCGTATTGTTGATTTTGCAGCCGTTGCAAAATTCTGCTGTCAACACCCTCTGTGTTTAAGGAGAGAGGATGAGGCTCGCGAAAAGACAGGAAGCATTCAAATGGAGTTTACTTCTACGGCGGACAAGAAGCTCACCTTACTGGTTTGCTCCCAGAAGACTTTAGGTACAACTACAAAGTGAAAGTGCTTCAGCTCCTCAGCACACCTCTCAGAGTTTCTGCCCTCATTCTCAAAGTCCAGCTCCTGAGCCAGAGTGCCCTTTAAGTCCTACAAAGACACAACATGAATAACAACTCTCTCTGGCTAAAACAGGAACTTAACTGTAGAATTGTGGCCGTTTCTGGACCTTGAGGACCCATCGAAATCCAAAACTAGGGTGCATGAATTTAATGATATCCAGAAGGATCTCCAATGTTCTGATGTCTCCATCAAACCGATCCCTGAGATCAATGTACTGAACCTGTGGGGGGGGCGGAGTGGCACTGAGCAGGCCTTAAAACAAACAAACAAACAATAAACATGTTGATTTCATCGTTTTTGTTCACCTTTACAGCAACAGGAGTCCCATCAAACAACTCTGCTTTGTGAACCTGAGCCAAACTGGCTGCAGCTATGGGCTCATAGTCGAATGTTTTAAAAAGCTGTGCTGGGGTTTTGTTGAAGTCTTCTAGAAAGAGAGCATCCACCTGTCAGACACAAACACAGGTGAGAAATGTCTCCGTCCTCCTACTACACTGTGTCTTGTCTGTGCTGCAGCCCTCACCTCTTTGTACCTCCTGTTCAAGGCCTTGTCCTCCAGGATCTGCAGAGTGTGGATGTACTCCGGTGGCAGCAGGTGGTTGAAGGCACACAGACCCTGGCCCAGTTTGATGTATATTCCTCCATTCCTTACGGCTCCTTCCACCATGTACTCTGCTGCCCTCTGGTGGCAGGCTGATATCTGGCTCAGGTAGGATGGGCTGCTCTGGCAGGGCATGGAGAGAAACTTGAAATCAACAGAAAGGCTCGCCCTGTTTGTCAGCTGGAATTAAATGTTGGCTCTAAATAGAAGTAGTTTTACTAAGTATTTGCATTTTGTTAAAATACAATATTTGAATGTTTTTGGTTAAAAAAAGATAAAATTATTCTCCACATTTTAATAAACTGCACCACAAAGTTAGACAGACACAGTTGTCAGGTCGACACAACATTCACAACTTTGGGCTGTAAATTCACTGGTTGTTTTTTGTGGCTTGTTTAGAAAATATAATGTATTTACAGCTTCTTCTTGTCTGTCACGTCTAACAAAGATTGGGTAAATAGGACTATATGAGGGCTGCTGGGTTGTGCAGTGGGTGGTGCTGTTGCCTCTCAGCAACCAGAGCGTCCTGGCTCTGCAGCAGCATCCCTGCATAGAGTTAGCATGTTCTCCCCATGCATGTGTGGGTTTTCTCTGGGTTCTCAAGCTTCCTTCCACAGACCAAAAACATGCAGGTCATGTCTACTGGTGTCTCTAAATTGTCCCTATGTGTGAGTGGCTGGTTGTTTGTCTCTACCAGTCCTTGTGATGGACTGGTGACCTGTCCAGGGCGTCCCCTGCCTCTCGCCCTGTGATGCTGGAGTTGGGCACCAGCTCCCTACAACCCTCAGTGGAGGATGAAGTGGTGAAGATGAATGACTGTATGAACCTGCTGAGGCTTCATCATTAAACCTTTAGTCTTTATTGAGGGTTTACCTTTAACTATTAGGCTACATTTTTATTTTTAATTATGTTTTTCTTTACATTAATTGGATAGTTTATTTAATTTCATACTGTTCAATTATAACATTTTAACAGTTTAAAAAATAGGTTTAGAATTTTATTTTGTCAACATTTTTATTAGATTTAAATTATGTTATGAGTATTTAACTAGTTGTTCTTATCTAAATTGTATACAAAATATATTTATATATTGTTGAATATCTGTTTTATGTTATTTTCATTGTGTCCAGTCGGTGAGGTCCTGCTAATCCACAGAGCTGAGAGAAACAAAACAGAAATGAACACTTGGGTCTCAGGAGGTCAAAACAAAGGATCTGAGCTCAAGTGTCAAATAATCCAAAATCCAAGGACTTTATTTTTCATAGCTTAATATTCAAAGTTCAGTTTTTACAATAACTTATAAGTAAATAATTACTTAAAGTGTTTATGAGGTCACCTGGATTTTCATATTAATTTTAAAAACAAGGTAAAATAACAGTGTTGTCTACAATGATTTGGCAGCAAAGGATAAACTGATATGTTTTAAACTTAGTGACCCATCTATCTATGTGTGTGTGTGTGTGTGTGTGTGTGTGTGTGTGTGTGTGTGGGAGGGGCTTGTTTTTGTAGACCTGGGAACTTGTTTCTCTCATGAGATTTGGAAGCCCTGGTTAGAGCTCCAGCACTAGCTGAATCTAACAGGACCCACTCTGACAACATGGAGCTTACCTCATCTATCCCACTTAGGGCTACATTAGTGGTCCACCAGTAATCCACAGAGATAAAGATTCCCACAGAGAGAGACCTGAGGACACACACCAAGAACTCACTGGGACTTTACAGGGTGTTAAAGATTTGACAGAGAGAAGCAGAGTCGACAGAATTTCTTTAAACAAAAAAATTCAAGATCGTTTCATTTTTCTTCTACAACTAAGAAACAGCCAAAAATCTGAGGTGTGCTGGGACTAGATCTGGTGAGATGTTCTGTGTAGGTACTTTCCATATAAGTACTATTAATCATGCTATGTGCATATTATAAATGAAAGCCAATAATTAAATTATAGTTTTCATTTAACTTTATTGTTTTCTGAGCACTAACGATGGAGTCTGAGGTGCTTGTGCTAGCATGAAAAAATGACTTGTTTCAAAATATCATTACTGAGTAGATCAGTTAATAAAAACAGAAACAAACCTGCAAAAACGACCAAACCCCTCAATCACAATCCTCATCTTCCTCCTCTGTTTATGGTCTGATACTGCATAGTGGACACCCACTGCCACGGGTACACCGACAGAGAGGCCAAGAAGAGTCTTCCAGACCAGCCCTCTACGTTTTCTCTCTCTGAGAGGAGTAAAACCGTCTAAAGTTAATCAAAATACTCGCTCTTTGAACTGCTGCCCTCGGGCAGACGCTTCAGAACAATTAAAGTGAGAACAAACAGGTTGAAGAACAGTTTTTATGCCAGAGCGATAATTGCACTCAATGCTGAGGAAACCTGAACATGGGAATTGTGCAATAACTGCAGTGTGGGATGTTTGATTTTTTATTTTTTTATTCTTGATTCTTAACCCTTAGCAACTGCTGTTTTAGTATTTTATCGTATTTTAGTATTTATTTTTTTATGTTCAGGCACCTTAAGGATTGCACTCTCAATTTCGTTGTACTTGTACAATGACAATAAAGGTTATTCTGATTCTAAAACAGACTGTGTTGTGGAGAGGATTAAGTTCTGTTTGGTACCTGAGTGAGCTGAAGGATCTGGTGGTTTGGAGTGGCACGGCCTGATGTGGAGATCTTCGTAGAAGAGCCAGGTGATGGTTGCATAATCTCAACTAAAGAAACCAAAAGCGTCATTACATCTGAAGGAAAAAACCATCACATTTTATGGCTTTCTGATTTATAAAATAGCAATGAGGAGAGATTACTGGATTTGGAACTGGGTGAATTTGCCGCTCTGAGGAGGCATATCCTACTTACATCTATTCACACACACCAACTGTGTGTTTTCAGACGTGTGTGCGTGTTTGTGTGCTGAGAAGGATGGGAATGAAGTCCCACCAAGGCCAGCCCAGTGTTGTTTTTGTACGCAGCCTGTATGTGAGCGACAAAATGTCTTCACTGCTGACAAATTGATTTACAGATAACAGGGATGTCAGTGACCTCCATATCAAAGAAGGCTTTCCGTGAGTCACACCGAGGTCCTGGACCACAGGATGAACAGAGGACCAGTCAGGATCTCAGTGTAGAGTAAAAAGAAGGAGCCAAGTTTTGTTTAGAGTCGTGACTGAAACAAAACTACATACACTAATGCAGCGTTGCAACATATTCATAAAAAAATAATAAATTACGTTGAATTGCATGCCAAATTACACATCTGAGATTACTGGACGGTATAACAAGATGATAGCTAATAACAGTTAGCAATTAGTCAACCGGGTCATTTGAAACTAAATTCCTTTGTGAAAACAAGCTAAGCATAGATTCAAATGCTGTTTATTTACCAGTCTAGAAGTCTCCTCTATCATGTTTCCTCTGATGATATAAGCACCCTGCCAGCAGCGGTGAATTCAAGTCAAAAAGGTCGCCAGGAGTCTGCAATACCGCTGTCTGCTACTAGCATGACTGTCGTTGAATACACCGGAAGTCGAGATGTATCACCCCCACCTACTTCCGTTTTCGTCTATTGCTCCTATTTACTGTTTTCATAGTGCGATATGCGCATCTTTCTCTTTTTCTTTCAACTTTATATTTTAAACTGGAGGGCAGAGCAAGTGAGTAAATTTAAAACTGCGTTTGAGAGTCCATAATTTAAAATGCATCTTTGAAGATCATCAATTAAACATACATAGATTTATTGGTGCTTTTAATATGAAGGGCAAGTGGAAGGGAAAATGTTTCCGCTCATCTTGCCCGCCTGTCGACCGGTGTTGAGCCGAAAAAAGCACCCCAAGAATGAAAAGTGCCTAATTTGAAACAGTGCAATCAGTGATCAGTGCCTTTTTTCTACTGTTTTTGAACCTCATGCCATATATGGGGATCATCATATGGGGAAGTCTGTAATGTTTGATAGAAACTTAGTTCATGGTGAAGATGCAAACTCCTTCATCCAGTCATTTAATCAGCAGTGTTCTACTATCTTAGATAAAGTTGCTCCAGTTAAACAAACAGCGGTATCTCATAGAAGGAACAGTCCCTGATGAACGAACATATTGATAATCTCAGAAGGACATGTCGTAAAGCTGAGAGGCTTTGGAAATCAACAAAGATGGAAATTCACAGACTGTACCTTAAGGAATTGATAACATCTTTAAATGAAATGGTTAAAAACTCCAGAGCTGTTTACTTCTCTCAACTGATTTCCTCAAATAAAAACTCCAAAGTTCTGTTTGACACGATCAATCAGATAGTTTCACCTAAAACACCCAAATCCCTGTGTTCTCAAGGTCTGATTGTAACAACTTCCTTTCATTCTTTGAGAACAAAATTAGAAACATCAGGTCAGGTTTCTCACCCCCATCTGCTCCCTGTTCTCCCATCCACCCTCCTCCTTCCCATACCTGGTCCTTCTTCACACCTGTTCATTTTCAGAACATCTGTCTCATTCTTAAAAACATAAAACAAACTTCAAGCCCTGTTGATATTCTCCCAACCTCTTTGCTTCTTAAAGCTTTTGACCTAGTTGGCCCATGCATTGTTGATTTTATCAATCTATCCCTCCAAACCGGCTCCGTCCCCTCCATCTTTAAACACGCTGTTATTGAACCCATCCTTAAAAAACCCAGTCTGGACTCCTCTCAGCCAAATAACTACAGGCCCATTTCCAAACTGAGCTATATTTCTAAACTCTTAGAAAGAGTCGTGGCTGACCAGCTGGTCTCTTTTCTGGAACAACACAACATTTTTGATAAATTCCTATCTGGTTTCCGTAAAAAACATTCAACAGAAACAGCTTTACTCAAAGTATCCAGTGACATCATGATGGCAGCAGACTCCGGGGAGTTTACAGTCTTAGTTTTGTTGGACCTTTCTGTTGATCACAGCACCTTAGTGAACAGACTCCGTGACCTGGTGGGGATCTCTGGAACAGTTTTAGACTGGTTCAGATCGTACCTCTCAAACAGAAGTTTCAGTGTCCATATAAACAACATCATGTCAGATACTACAGATCTGTTCTGTGGGGTACCCCAAGGCTCTGTTCTGGGTCCACTCCTGTTTTTACTATATATCCATCCTCTTGGACAGATCATTAATAGATGTCACAATGTCTCCTACCACCTTTATGCAGATGACATTCAGCTGTACTGCTCCTTCAAGGACTCAGAGTTCTACAAACTGTCTGAACTACTGGAGTGTCTGTCAGCTACTAACTGGTTAGAAAAGAACTTCCTTCAGTTAAACCCTGAAAAGACTGAATGTCTGATTGTTGCCCCTGATAGGATGGTCCCTCTGATCAGTCAACAGATTGGACATTTAAGTTCTGCTGTAAAGTCAAACCTGAGGATTCTGGGTGTTATTTTCGACCAATCAATGTCTCTTGAAGGTCACTCAAAACAGCTGGTCAGAAACTGTTTTTATCATCTGAGAAATATTTCCAAACTGAGAAAGTTGGTGTCAAAACCTGAACTGGAAATGGTTCTTCATGCTTTGATCTCTTCCCGTCTAGATGACTGTAACACACTTTTCACATGTTTGAACCAAAAAGCCCTTGACCGCCTTCAGCTGGTCCAGAACTCTGCAGCGAGGCTCCTCACTGGAGCAAACAGAAAAGATCACATCACTCCTATTCTGAGGTCTCTGCACTGGTTACCTGTTAAATGTAGAGTTCATTTTAAAATCCTGACTCTAACTTTCAGGGCCCTACATGGTCAAGCTCCTCTTTATGTTACTGAACTGATAAAGCCGTACGCTCCAACCCGAGCTCTCAGGTCCACAGACCAGAATCTCCTAACAGTTCCAAGGACCAGATTTAAAAGTCGAGGTGATCGCTCCTTCCAGTCTGTTGTACCTCGACTTTGGAATGACCTTCCTTTAGTTTTACGCTGTATAGACAGTCTGGACTCCTTTAAAAAGCAGCTGAAGACCCAATTATTTAAAACTGCTTTTAAATAACTCTTTTATGTTCTCTTGTTGTTGTTTAACGATTTTGAATTGTAATGATATTTTGTTTGTTTTATTGATTTTATTTGTGTTTGTTTTATCATGTTTGATTCTGTTTTCTGTGAAGCACTTTGTGATTTTTTTTCTGTGAAAGGTGCTATATAAATAAACTTTACTTACTTACTTACACTTACAATGCATCAACCAGACTTATCTATCTATCAGAATAATAATTATTATTCTAACTTTTATATATAATAATTCATTTTATTTACAGGCGCCTTTCACTACACTCAATGTCATCATAAAATAAAAGTCAAAAATAAAGTAAGTACATGGTTAAAAAATTCTATAAATTCTCAAAAAATAAAAGCATGGGTAAAAGCATACTGTCATAAAATGATGTTTTAAAACATAAATCGCTTCCCGTTATCAGGGTGACTGTGATACACTTTTCGGCACAACACCGGAGGCTTTGCGACCTGTGTCGTTGCAGTGTTGCGTTTTCCTGTTTACGGGCGGGAAGAGCGAACGAAGCAGAAGCTAGTGTCACCAGGATTTTTGTTTTATTTTTTTAGGACACGTGGTGTGCCTGCTATATTGATACGCTGGCCATTGCAGGGTGTGTTTGGTACGTTGTGAGCGTTTGGTACGTTTTTTACCACTGGTAAAAACAAGAGAGCGAGTGCTGGGCAGATGGAGG
Source organism: Callopanchax toddi (assembly GCA_006937965.1). NCBI lineage: Eukaryota > Metazoa > Chordata > Actinopteri > Cyprinodontiformes > Nothobranchiidae > Callopanchax > Callopanchax toddi. The sequence goes on from SSNR01000282.1 coordinate 516,067, forward strand.
ATCCTCCTGCTGACTCTGGTGGTGGCGGTGCTGCTGCGGAGGGCCCCGCAGTGCAGGTGGCTGATATGTGCTCGCCCACCAGGGCTCTTCCTCTACGGCTACTAGAGTGGAAAGTCAAGCCCGGGTCTCTTGTTAACGTTGACTCTGTACTGGCACTATGTGCTCCCATACCTCAGGATAAGGGGACGGAGGCTGCCAGGCTGCCCGAGAAGAAGGTGAAGTCGGACCGTGCAGGAATAGTGAAGGAGCTAGGATGTCAAGTTGGACAAATTATCTCTCCAGGGTGAGTCACTCTGTTTGCTATATTTAGCCAAGGAAAACTAACACGTTCCCCCTCTACAAAAGACTACAGTCGGTATAGTTGAGGTTTGAAAAGACTTTAACAGCATCCATGTTTCCACGTCAGTTAGCAGATTAGCTAACAATGCTAACTTTTGTAGCATGTTTGCTAGCAAGTTATCAAAATAAATAGTCGTTTTCACCAAGCCCTTCAAAATAAGAGCGGATTTTGTAAATGCGTAGTATCTTAAATGTTTTTTAGACGTTGCACTAACAAAAAATTAATGTAACGTAGATCGAAATAAAAATTGCTACTTCTTAGCTTTGTTGTTTTAAATGTACGGCGATGCTTTTCAAGGAAAGCATTTTACGATTTTATTTTGAAAACAAAACCAAAGCGGATGTGTTGTTTGACTTAATCAGAATCTAAATAAATTAACTGCTTAAGACTTGTGCACAGTAATGTCAGTGGAGGTTTAGGTTTTAGACAGTCGTAAAAATGTGTTCCTGCATTTTGACATTAAGCTTTTACAGAGGTGACTGAAGGAATTTCATCAGTCGCACCTGTAAGAAAGGAACCGGCCATTCGCGGTACCTAGGTGTTTTTTGTAAATGCTACTTCATCTGACATTACACATATTGTATATTTCTTTACTGAAACGGCCAGTAGCAAGACTGCTGTACTACAGGAGGAGGCGGTAGAGGTCTGGTGGGAAATGACAGAAGTATATTTGAAAGGTGCTTCTTTTCTACTCCCTTCTATCACCTTAATGTGTTTAAAGCATGACTAAACAGAAACTTAGTCAGACTTAGTTCCAGTGCTATAAAAGGTTTGCTTACATTGACTAAAGTGGTGTAAACTGTGTTCTAAATACAAAGCAAAGCCAGTCTGTGCAGTCTGTCCCCTTTTATTGTATAAGTATGGACCAATCACAGTTATGTGAACATTTTAATAAGCTTTATATGTTAATGTTGTGTATGCAAATCAGTGGATTGTGCTGTTAACCTTTTCTTCTTTTCTTAGGGGTGTAATTGTCAGAATTGAAGAATGCTGCCATCCCATTGTCATGAAGGGTTTGTGTGCCGAGTGCGGCCAGGATCTTACTCAGTAAGAACATGCTGACTTAAACTTTTCAAACTTTCTAATAAAAAAAAAAAAAAATTTGTCAACATCTGTTGCTCCTGCAAGAGATCAGCAGAGGATGGATGTTTTATCAGTTATTAGACATTTCTATTTAGCTAAGTTAGGACAGGTGTGCCTACATGTTGGATCTTTCACCACATATTTAGCTGATTTTACATCATTTTTTAAATATGTTAAAATTTGATGTTTTATACAGTCTCTTGATGGGTTTTATGCAATCCAAAATACATGTTTCAAATGTTTTTACCTTGAAGATAATACAGTCCTGGTGTGAACACTGTCTGATCAGTAGTTTGGTTCAGGGTGTTGTTTCATGCAGTACCATCAGGTGGCACCAGAGATTATCCAATAAAGTGAAGTGGCAGAGAATAGACTTTGGGATATGTCTGGGATGTTTATGTTATTCCCACAAAGTTAAACTGTTCTACAGATTAATCAGCAAGCATATTTAGCACAGAGCCATCTTATCATCAGGTATATTGTCCATATAATTGCTGTGCTGTACATTGTTTTAGAAGCATATACTGTATGTTCAGGAAGGATGGTTTACACAAGTTAATTGAATCATCACTACCAGACAATGATCACAGTCATTATTGCTGAATAGAGACACTCAATTAAAATTGATTTGGTAATTTAATAGTAGGGATGCACGTTTTCCAAATTTTGTTTAACTGGCTATTGAAGCTCTTAACTGTTAATAACCGGTTAACTGTAAAGTTACGCCACCACCCGTAACAACATCTGGTATTGGTGCATCCTTATGTAATTGTGTAAGAGAACAAATATGTAGATGAAAGAGCACATCGCTGAGGTGCATTGTTTCTCACATGTACACATACACTTTATGTGTACATGTGTACATGTGGCTGGATAAAAAAGATGCTACATTTTTATTTTAGTAAAGTGCCTTTTGTGTTAGAGCCTTGATCTGTTAGTAAACCAGAGTAAAGTCTAACTTTACTTGTTCAATCTTTACTAATGTGTCCTTCTCTAATTACCAGAGAAGTGACTTCCCCGAGTCTACTCATGCAACATTAGGGCTTAAAGTGATAATATGCAACTTTTTAATATTTTTAAATCTTTTTCTTGAGCCAGTCTGTGCTAATATGACCCTTTACAGAGTTAATGAAAAGTCACTTAGCCCCATCTGGTGATTAGATCTGGAATACCACGATTGCAAGATCTCCGTTGCCGTCACGGTACCCAGGAAGTCACGTGTCTCACGAGGGTTAGGCTAACCCAATGTGGCTAGCTGTTATGCTAGCGCTGGAGTGTTTTTAGCTCATGATTCCTGATTTTTTTCAATCTCTCCCTGCTTGAACACAGCTGATTTCTTTGAAGGAGTAAATAACCGCTCCTGTAGAAAGCTATGAAGGCTGAGGAGACATTTCAACACTTATATTTAGCAGTTTAGAAGCAAGAAATATGGGCTACTTTATTTAATGCAGTAATTTAAAACGGACACCAGAGGGCGCCCAAAACAAGCAAAACTGCATATTGTCACTTTAATTGGGCACAGTTTTAATTAAATACAATAATTAAATACATTTCTGTAGCTCGAGTGAAATAAAAACAGTCTCAAAGATGTTCACACTTGTTTTCAAGCATGCTGCCATTAGTTGGATGTAAAGTTAAAGCGGCTCTCTGGAGCATTTTTCTCTGTATCAAAGTTTTCTAAATGTTTTAAATGCTATTTCAGGTCTAAACTATGATCTATGGGTTGAGTTCCACAACATCTGTCATTCTGATGAAGACCCTCCTTCCTCCTAGAGACCCCTTTCCATTATTTCTTGCCGCCGACATTTTTCAGCCAATGAAATTCAAATTTCTGCATTCTCTCAACATGCACGCGCATCGACCAAACCTGTACCAGTAGGGGGCGCTGTTGTACAGGACGCTTCGTGTGTTTCTCTGCCGTCTCAGCCGTTCACTGAGGACTCACGGCTCATTTCTACTAAAAACCTGCCCATTCTCCAGCTAAAGACGGATTTATTTTTATTTTTAAACCTTTCACCTCACAGAATGGCAAGGCTTGACAGGATTATGCGTTTATTTTGGTCAGAAAGTTCATCCAGGGCCGAGTCAAGTTCAGCTTCAGAGTCCAGCAGCAGCTCTCTGCTAACAGAGCTAATATCAGAAGCAGCAGGGACAGAGAGGGCTCTTCAGACCCTCGTAGTAGTGTTGGAATAAGATTGTGAACTGTGAGTGATTAAACCCTACACATTGAGCTGTACAGTTCATGTCCGAAGTATATGCGCCGCGTGCACGCGTGCACACGCGACCGGACGCGCGTGTCGAGATGTTTTGAGGAGGAGCCTTTGGACGTTAGATTCAAAAACTGCTCTCCTGATGAAATCCTCCGGAGTGCTGCTTTAACCAAAAATTGAAGGAAATGCATAAAAAACACACAATGACAACATTTAGATCACTGGGGAAAAATGACTTAAAGGGACATTTACTGGTATTTCTTATTTTGCAGATATATTATATAGATAGTTTGTAGCACAGCAGTGTTGAGACAAATTGTCATGCAGTGTTTTTAATGATGTAATGAGTCCACGTTGAGTGCATGTATTTGCATGGTTGTAATAGAGCCTTTCAGTCACAGTATGGTCCAGGACCTGAGAAATGTACTAAACTCCCACTCTTTTCATTCCATCTTAGGCTCCAGGGAGCAAATGGGAACCAGCAAGCTCCCATCTCCACAGCAACAGTTTCCATGGTGCACAGCGTTCCTGAACTGATGGTCAGCTCGGAGGTGAGTTATATGATGGAGATACTAGGAAAACCTCACGTACATTTATCCCACTCACTTTGTGTTATGTTTTGGACAGTGTCTGTATTTATTTTGTGTGTATACCCTGCCTTTTTGGTTTTTATATTAAATCATCTAGCCTGTATATAAATGTACATATTGATCCTTTGTCCCTCTATCTTTTATTAGATGTCTACAAGTAATGTCTGTAGGTGAAGGTGTTAAACCAAAGTCATTTTCCTTGTTTGTGCACGATCTTGGTCATTGAAGCTGGTTCAGACATTGGATATTGATTTTGCTATTACAGTATTTTCATGATATATTGTGCAGAACTAAAAACATAATTGTAGTCGCTTTTACTTTGAAATTGAACAAGAAGTGGCTTATTTTTGCCCAACAGCCAATCCAACATCTGAAATCTAGGAGTGACCTTTTGATACTATTTTAAGTTTTGATTCACATTAAATCTGTTGTTCCTGTTTCTGTCACTTGAGAAACATCTCAAAACTACAGAAAATGATTTCAACAGCAGGTCTGGGGAACATCATTCATGTATTTGTCTCATCAGGTTTAGACTGAGGTCTTTTTACTGGTCTGAACTAATCCTCCCTCTCAGGCCTTCCAGCCAATCAGAACGCAGCAGCCAGACTCTGAACTAAACCCAGCAGGTGAACTCACATCATCCTGATTTTAGTCTCTTTACACTGAATCTCTGCAGACTGTAGAATCAGTTTCAAAGGGCTGAATGTCCAGGCTTCTGACTACCTATCTCAGCGTCTGTCCTCACACATGTAACCTTTGACCCCCTATCTCAAACCCTGCAGGCTGTTCCTCACACCAGACTAAAAACTAAGGGGGACAGCCAGGACCTTTCAGGCTCCTAGACTGTGGAACAGTTTGGTACTAAATTTTTCTGACTCTGTGGAGGTTTTCAAAAAACAGAAGAAAACTTTTTCAACCAGGCTTTTTCTCAGTGAAGTTTCTCTATCTGAAAGGTGCTCTATAAATACATTTTACGTACTGCTACTTGCTTACATACATACATTCATCCACAGCAAGCCAAGCAGCTGGCCAGAGAAGACCAGCAGAGACTCCATCGGAACAAAAAGCTGGTCCTCATGGTGGATCTGGATCAGACGCTGATCCACACCACTGAGCAGCACTGCCAGCGTATGTCCAATAAGGTAAATCTATGACTTTATTATGAAAATCTGAACTTTAGTGTGTTGTGTAACAGTGGTGTTAAGTATAATGTTCAGTCACATCTATTAAACTAGATTTTAAAAATAGAATAATGCTGATGGTTTGGTTTTAAAGCTGCACTTGTTGATTTGGTAAACCAGCTACGTATCGCTAGCTATTTTACAGAAACACGTCTCAGAGCACTCACCCCTCCCATCGGGTATAATCTGTAGGTCCAGCCTTTCCGCGGACATGGGACCATGCATTGCCACAGTTACAATAGAGACCAAAACTCCAGCCGTAGAAACGTTCCCCCAGGTTTTTCCTCTTTTCACCTCCAAACGTTTTTAGTTTTCTGCTAGCTGAAAATGTGTTTTTGTTTTTTTTTTTGCGGGGGGGGGGGGGG
>SSNR01000282.1:521845-589509 GCA_006937965.1 Callopanchax toddi
TGGGGGGGGGGGGGGGGACTCTTGTATTTTTTCTTAAAATTGAAGCGCTAACAGCCGGCTGTTTCTGTCCTCTCTCACTTCCGGGATGTTTTGCTGCAAAATGTGCCCGGGTGGATTCATGGCGGATCCAAGCAGTGCGGCAGACAGACAGCCGGATTGGCTGAAGTTTTTAGAGAACTGTGGGACAACTACTTTCTTGATTTCTTTTGTTTTGTTGTTTTTTTTAAATCTTCACAATATATTTATAGCTATACTATGTTAGAATATTGTTAAGAGGCATTAAAAAAAATGTTAAAAGCTACATTGTTTACCAAATTTGCGAGTGCAGATTTAACTGTTTTTTTGCTTACCATTTTAAACACACCTGTATCAGTTTACATAACTTTCTTCATTTGATCACGTTCTGTTCAGGTCTTTTCTCTTGTCGTATGTCGATGGCTGAATCTGTGCTTCTGATTTCTCATCCTCTCCACTCTCCTTGTTTCCTTCAGGGCATTTTCCACTTCCAGCTGGGGCGAGGGGAGCCTATGCTTCACACACGTCTACGCCCACACTGCAAGGAGTTTCTGGAGAAAATTGCCAAACTCTACGAGTTGCATGTCTTCACATTCGGGAGCCGTCTGTATGCACACACCATTGCTGGTAATAGACTTATGCATTTCCATTTTAAAACACATTTTAACATCTTAGGGATAACTTCTTTTTAATATTACAAATACTGGTTCCACTCAAACATTCCTTTAAATAACATTTCCAGATTGTACCTCTTGTTTGTGCCCAGAAGAGGGAAGTGTATCCTCTGTGTTTAGTTTATGTTGTTTGGTCAGTGTTATCATGTAACTGTTTGCTTGGTGCTTTTTGAAGCCATGAAGTTTATTTAAATTAACATTTTGGTTGGTTATCTGTTTAAGTAACTGGTCCAATCGATTTTTGTCAGCTTTCTTTTGCTGCTGTCTGTCACAGCGTAAACACTTCACAGTATTTATGATTCAGTATTTGCTTATGCAGCCTGTTTATACAGACTCTTATTGGCATTCATGCTGTGAGTTTATAATATAGGGCAGCCCTGGTCCAGTGTTGATCTGCTTCCATATGATGAATGTTTAATGCAGTTTGAATTGGATTTGACCTCTGACTCCACTGCAGATAGTTCAGTTTGTTTCACAGCAGTTACTGTCTACAAAAACTGTTGGTGCATTGTAGATCTCTGCAGGGTCTCATTACCAACTGCATATTTCTTTTTATACACTAAGAACACTAGAATGGTTGATGGATTGCATTTTAAAAGCAATTAAAAAAGGGTAATGAGCATAAACTCGTCTCCGTTTAAGTCCAGAGGGGAAATTGTTGTTTTGTAGCAAAAACCCATAAAACACAATTAATACCAGAGTACAGCGATCTGGATACAGTGGTCACTCACACAGACACACAACCTTAAATCAGCAGTAAATAGCTGTGATGAGATAGATTTAGATACAGGGGCGGTTCTAGGGATGGGGGGGCGGTGCCCACCTTACAGCTAGCCCATCCCCCTGCTAAGTGCTGAGTCTCAGGCATTGGAGACAAATCCTGTTTCATGTTGTCACTGAAATGATAACCAAGAGATCAAAGGATTTTTTGTGAAATAGTTTTATTTTGAAACTTATTGAAGTTATTGTGTCCAAACTAAGCAACTGTAACTGAATTACTGTTATTATATTGCTGTAATTATACACTAAAACTTGAAATACTTAAAGACAATGTTTGTAGTTTTCAGTTTGATTTTTGTTTCAGAATGTGCCCCTCTAAAAATCGATTGGGAATTAATTATTCATCTTTGTTTTTCCATTTCAGGTTTTTTGGACCCTGAAAAGAAGCTTTTCTCTCATCGAATCCTTTCCAGAGATGAATGCATCGATCCTTTCTCTAAGACGGGGAATCTAAGGTGAGAACTGTTAAACATGATGAACGAAGCAACACTTTAAAGCTTTTTGCTTTACACTGAAACAGCCTCTACTACTACTTGTAGTTTTCCTAGGTTATACAGTCATGGCTGAAAGTTTTGAGAATATTAATTTTCACAAAAGATCAACACTGAAACAGCAAACTTTGTGACAGTTAATATTTGTGTTATTCTTAAAGAATTTGTCTACGGCTGTAAAAAGATTATACTGTGATATCAGTTTGGCGGCTAACTCATTGAAATGGTTCCCTTTTTTGAATAATATGATTGTTATTGTTGGTGGTAAATCAGCACAGATGGTATTCTTTCTCATTGTCTCTGTGGACGCTTGTCAGACACTCTGGCAACAATAATAACGAGCGTCTCTCATTTCTCTGGCACAAAATCAATTCCACTATCAAACACAGTGTTTTATTTTAAAGTTCAGCAGTTATACTTTTGTCATTGTTCATGAACAGGAATCTTTTCCCTTGTGGAGATTCAATGGTCTGCATTATTGATGACCGAGAGGATGTTTGGAAGTTTGCGCCAAACCTCATCACTGTGAAGAAATACATCTACTTCCAGGGAACCGGAGACATTAATGCTCCCCCAGGATCACGGGAAGCTCAGATGGCCAGGAAAGGTACCGTCTGATCCCTTACAACTCTGAAAACTCTATGATGGGATGTCAAATACTTCATCAGTATAGACACAAAATAAAAAGCTCAATAAACAAAGCAGGCCATAAGATTTTATACATTTTGTATTTGTTTTTTATTTCCATTATAAGCTGAAATAGCACTTCCCCAAATGCAAGAGCAATATTTAAATTAAAATAGGCCCAAAACTCCCTCCCCTTTGACCTTAAAGCTCTTTCCAACACCACACCGCTATAACCTGTAAAGGAGCACCTTCCCTCAGCTGGAGGAGGAGCGTGCTTTAAATCACGTCGTCTGTCATGGTTGTTTTGCCTGATTTAGAAGGTTCTGAAGCTGCTGCTGCTCCTTGTCTGCCGTTCAGCATACGGGACTAACTCCTCTCTGGCAGCATTCTGCATTAGAATCAAGCATGCACATTTAGTGCACAATAAGAGTGCATGCAGACAGACATGATGATTGACAAGCAGACAGAACATTCATTAATTTCAGCCCAAATCATGGTGATTTTCAGACAGCAGTGGCTAAAATATAATATAAAATATGTGTGCAGTTCACAGTCCGGGCAGCAAAATACGAATGAAGAGCTATAGTTCAGCTTGTTGTGGCCAGACTGATTAACTATGAAAACAGCACCAGATTTAATGAATATAAATGTTATTGTTTGACTTCCTTACCTCCTAAAAAGATGCATGTTTTTCATAAATTCTGTAGCCTATAAAGTCGACTTCTTCCTGTTCCTGATCAAACCTGAGACTGAAGCAGATTTGGTTCATTAAGACACAAACTGTACAACTTGTTTCCAAGACAACACGCCTGCTGATGCTGGCCTAATGCTTCTAATTTGTCTGAACACAGTCCTAAAACCTCACTTGTGTGACACACATTGAATATTTGATCAGGTCTTTGTGAATGCTGTTTTAGTTTTTGTAATATATTTCTATAATTATGAAATAATGATTAGTAGCATTTAAAGTCACTAGACTAAAAATAAAACTTGTATCCATTATGGACCTTTAGCTTCAAAATGTCATGAAAGTGATTAAAAAGTGAGGTTGGGTTGTCAGTTTTTGCATTTAGTGTGGAATGCAACAATTAGATTTATTTATATTAAACCCTGGTTTACATTAATGTTTTCTTAGAGCACCTAACAAAAGAAACTCTTCCTGTTTGTTTTACTGCAGTCTCTTTGTGAGAGCTGATGTACGGTGAACTGCTCTGCCTTATTTTACTCTGCTGTCTTGTCCATTCAGCCCCGTGGTTCCCAGTGATGCAGTACACTATTATGAGCAAGCAAACTTTTACTTATTTATTTGTTTTTCAGTCTGAGTTGTTGACAGGTTATCTCCTCACATATTTCACGCTCAAACAGAGTCACTAACTGTGGAATGACTCAGTGTACCCAGAGGAGTCTGATTCGCCTTAGAGGAATATTCAGCTCCTAGAAGTGTTGCCAACAAGTCAGAGCAGCACTTACTCAGCTAAAATCTGTGCAGTCCTCTACATACATGAAACGAGATAAAACTTCAGGAAGGCTATTCCTAAGAGGTTTTTAGCTGCAGGAAATCAGACCTTCCATAATGCATTAGTATTACTTAAGTACACGATGATACAAGGCATAACCATCAGAGCAAATGAGAAAAAGTGAATCCATGAAACTCATTTATCAATCATTCTATGAAAATTCATGTAAGAAAGCCTCATGAGACCTCTGGTACTTCTGAGTTTGTTCATCAGTAGCTGTGCATCCTACAGCCTTGACTTCTACTTTCTTCCCTAAATTTCATGTCTTATTCCAGCAGGAGGCCCTTCAAGTCGACCTCCAGAGAGTACAGAACAAGTAGGTGCTGATGAGCAGAATAACGGTCTCAGGAAAAGGGCAAAGGACCTCAGTGTTTCAGGAAAGGAAGAGCCTGTAATACCACAGTCTTCTCAGGCAGAATCAGCAAATGAAAGGACACAAGATGACTTAGGACAAAGTCATGGGTCAGAAACTGGTCAGAAAGGGTCTGCTGTGGATTCAAAGGAAACTCAGGTGGGTGACAAAACAAATAATAAGGAAGATAACGGTAAGAGGACACCAGTATCACAGGAAGATGCAAACTCATCAGTGCCTCGCCATGAGTGCAATAACTTAGACTTTGACCTTTCTAGTGACAGTGACAATGACTCTGTTACAGGAAAGCCTCCCTCATCAGACAGTAGTAACGAGGGGAGGTTTTCACAGTCAAATAAATCAGGAGAGGAAAAAGAACAACAACAGCCCACGGATGGGGACGGGGCAAAGGAAGGGGACAGTAAAGGTTCTTGTGAAGTAGAAAATAGTTCTGATGTTCCAGAACCTTCAGGTGTTGTCCTGCCTGACCCAGAACTCGGAAATGGATGTTTAGACAGGAGAGAACCAGAGACCGAATCCCAGAATAGTGAACAATCTGGAGTCACGGTGGGCGAGGAGCTGCTGGACCAGAGCATGGAGGAGGAGGAGGAGGAGAACGAAGCCGATAATGACCAGGATGATCATCTCATCTACCTGGAGGAAGTGCTGGAACGGATCCACACTGAGTACTACACCCGCTACGAGACCTACCTGAAGAAAGAGCCCTCTGAAACGCCAGACATTCGTAAGATTGTTCCTGAGCTGAAGAGCAAGACACTGGAGGGCACAATGGTGGCGTTCAGTGGTTTGTACCCGACTAACTACCCCATGGAGCGGACTCGGGAGTTCTACCACGCCAAAGCACTGGGGGCCAAGATTGGCAAGAATCTGGTTCTGAACCCTCAAGACTCGAGTAGGACAACCCATCTCATTGCAGCAAGAGCAGGTTTGTAGGCTCATGATCTAAACCAACAACACTGCATTGGTACATGTATACTTGAGGTACTGCAAGGATCTTTTTCAGACTTGTTTGCTTCATGATTTTGTTACTTTAAAAATAGAAACAAACCCAACAATTTGCTGACAGCTGTATTTCTGGTAGTGGCACCTTTTGCTGCTGCAGCAGGATGTTTTTCTTTATATAAGCAGTAACTTCATGCAGCTCAGAGGGCAAAATAAAACCTAGTGAGGCAGTTCTCATGAGATGGTCTCAGATTACAAGATTGTGCCTTTTCATACAGTCGGTCTGAAACGAGAGTGTCCAACAAAAAATCTAATATATAAACCTATTATGCATAATATATATTATATCAATTATAATTATATGTATAAATTAAATTAGGATTGGCACTAAATGGTGTGAAATTAATATTTAAAATACCACGACCTCCTAGTTTCGTTCACAGGTGCAAGCCCATCTGCAGCAGTGGTCAAAAATCAATGTGAAGTAGAATTTTTCAGACCTGTTTCTTCGTCAGTAGACACTCAAAAGAAAGTGTGCTAAATTGAGACGTATCCGTTTAACTCCACACGCGTTGTGTGTTTTCCAGAGACATATAGAACCCTTAACTTTTACCTGTGAAACACTATAAAGTTCGCTTTATGATGTCAATGACATTTTTACCCTGGTTTGATTTATGCTAATATGTTCCTGCTGGAGCTGAACATTCAAAACACCATCACTTTGATGATGAAACAGTGATTTTCAAATATGCTAAATTTATACATTTCTAAATGAAACTGGTAATAAATTATATCTTATTAATAATCCTACTGTGTTTTGTTTTAATGATAAAATTGTAACTTCTTTCCGTTTTCCCTTCATTCCTGACCATCAGGAACAGAGAAAGTGCGGCAAGCTCAAGGCTGCAATCATCTGCATGTAGTCAACCCTGACTGGCTGTGGAGTTGTCTGGAGCGCTGGGAGAGGGTGGAGGAGCAGCTGTATCCTCTAAAGGAAGACTACTCCAAGACACCACGGTATGGGGCCCGTGCGCTTACAGGGGGCTTAAAACATTTCCACCATTAAGCCTTAAAATGGTTTATGATTACAATTTTAATTTCTTTGTTTGAAGGAGCAACAGCCCTGCTGCCTTTCTGGACGGTCAGGGCTCCTTGCATAAACCATTTTTCCACCCAGCTCTCATCCACCACAAACCTCCACCTGCAGCTCCAGAGGTTCGAACTTATGACTCTGTGACGGGAAAACTGATCCGCAGGGGCCCTCAGGTGTCACGTCCACCACCCTACCTCCAGGTGTCGCTCTCTGATCCCAGAGAGCAGTCTGCTCTCAGGTACCGCACTATGTTAAGTAGTGAGATAATTGCAGTGACCCGTAAAACTGGAAAACTTTGCTGATACAAATGATAAAGTGCACATTTTCTATGTTCATAGTTCGACCCTTTGAAAAAATAAAAACGCAACAGGATTTTTCAGGTTTTTTTGGTCACTTCTATAAGTCTTATAAGTATAAAAGAAAGTTTTCTGTGACGAGCCACAGTTTAAACTGTATTTTTCTAGAATTCTGTCAGGATTCTTTATTATGTTGGAAATTTAATTTATTTGCCTCCAACACTCCTTAGAGATGTGTGGGAAAATTAAGAGTTATGCTCAGATCAACAGGTCGTACATCAGATTACTGCTCTTTACTGTATCCTAATTTATATGTTCTGACACCACAGGAGAGCTCATGGAAAAATATGAGTCTCTTCACTGAATCAGTTAAAGAGACATAATCCCGTGGTCCATAGTCGTTGTACTGGGGTAGTTTTTGTGTCTGACATTTTCATCCAGTCTCCACCTGTTTGTCTTTCTGTTTACTCTGCGATCGATTTGCTGCCCTCAGCAGTAATCCATTTATAACATTCAAAGACAGATGTTTCTTTGTGAGTTCCTGATGCCACCAGGGAATGTTAGTGCACTCAGAAAAAACCTGATGAGTACAGAAATACTAGCTGTCTGTCACTGGTCAGGTCAGCATCTCCATAACGGTCCAGTCAGACCTGGTTTGTTTGTAAAACATTACATAAAGCAGAACAGGTCTAGAGGTGGTTAAAGAAAATGGCATGCATGTAAAATAAGAGCAATGTTTCTGTTGAGTATTGATTGTAGACTTGCCCAGAAGACGGTCTCATCTCTACAGATGTCTCCTGGGCCTCGTTTTCTCCTTAGGTTCTCTTTAAATTAAAACACCATCTTATGCGCTGATGCTGTACTTTATTAACTAATTAATTTCCCCCAAAAGATAAATATGAGTTATTCACATGACAGCTGAGGAATAATAGTCACACAACAACCTTTTATTGTATGGACTGATGGCATTTGGTGGTTGGGAATATCCATCCACTATAGGTCTGTGATCCACAGTGTCTCAGAGGAGCATTTGAATTGCGCTGTACATCTTTTTATCTTTAGTTTGACACTTTTTTGGGAAGCGCACTAGATTTCACTGTAAAGAGCATTATGTTGTCTTCTCCTGGTTTCCCTCCACATATAGTAACTGTAAAAAGTAACGTATGCACTCTTTGTTTCATTCCTGGGGTTGACATTTCAGATTTTCACCATCGGGTCCTACTCCTTACTATGTTATACGCTTATGGTACACCCATTTGAGGAGGACCTCAGGAGCATAAATAAATAATCGTATAGTTTCTTCTGCCTGTGACATTCACCTAGGTCAGAGGCCACTAACAGGCAGACCGTGGTCCAGATTCTGACCCAGAGCTAGTTTTGTCCAGACTGCGCCGCAAATCTAGGACACAGTCATCGTTCCGGGGGAGGAGGTATGTCCGGGGAGGCGCGCGAAAGCTACAGAGGAGCTACTGGGGGGGACGCCGCTAAACCATTTCCACACCCTGACAGCAGCAATACGCAGCAGTCAGTTGTAGTCAGATTGTCAGAGTAATAACGAGTCAGTATCGCACTGACAACGTTTATATACCGGTAATAGCACGCGGGTCAGATGTGCGGCTCTCGGTCCGACCCCCGTGATTAACAGTCTGCTCAGGTGTCTCCTACCTGCTGTCTTTCAGCATCAGGCAGAAAACTGGTCATCAGAGAAGCTGAGATGATGATCAACTAACTTTTTATTATTTAATTCAAAACAAGAGCAAACAGAATGTACACACAAAATAAATATGCAAGAAAAAGAGCTGAGATTGAAAAAAATCTTATTTTCTGACTCGTTTTTTTACAAAAGAACATTAAACAATTTCCACTACTGTCTGAGACTAACTTTCACACTTAGTCTTCATTTACATTTTCATAATTACCTCAAACCTTTGATTTAAAACATTTAAAAATAAATTTAATGATCTTGTTGATTCTTTCCATAATTTTACTCTGTTTACAGAAATACTCAATTCCTTCTCTTTGGTTCTAATCAGGTTTTTTAAAGACTTCAATTCCTTTTAAATTAGAACTATTGACTCTAAAACATTTTCTAAATGTTTATTGGTTATTTTATTAGCTCTGTACATTGTAATATTTTCTTACAATATTGAACATCTAGACAAGGACAAAGATCTAGAGACCAAACTACAGGAGGTCCTTCTGAGGGACAGGTGTCCACCTGAGGGACAGGAGTCTATAATGGAGGACCGTCCGTCAGACATTTAGCCATGAGATGTTCAGGTTGAGACGTTCCTGAGAAACATGAAGTTAAAACATTTGTACTGATCCTAAAACATTTTCAGTTTCAGCTGATTGAAGCACTTTACTTTTTCAGACGGTTACCCACCTGGTACGATTCAGCTTCAAATAAAGAACTTTGTGTTTACTAGCTTCTTAATTAGTCATGAAGGAGTTAATATTAATTTATATGGACAGAGATTTTTTAAAAGGTGAACCTATAAAATTGCAAATTTGGGTGCACTTAACTTTTGTGCAACCAGTGCAAAAAGTTAGTCTAGAGCCCTGGTTTCCATCTGACTGTTTTCAGGCTGCTCCAGATGAAAACACATTTTTACCTCTAACATCATTTCAAAACCTCCTCAAATTTAATCTGTTTGCTTTGATACTCTGTAATTAATATTCTCAGTTAGAAAATTGGCCCATTTTCTTCATAGATTAGAGGCACAATTTAGTTTTCAGCGAGTCGGATAAAGTTGATTAGTATCATCAGAAATGATCATCGTCTGAAGAAAGTGGAGAAATGTTCTCTTCTCATTTGCATCAGCATCTCCCGTGCCCTTGAGCTGGTGTGTTCCCACCATCCGTCTCCAGCCTTAACCTCCACTCTGTGCTGCTGTAGTCTGTTATGTTCTGTGGTGAAAAATGAGTTCTGCTCCCTGGCTGTTCGGTAAAGTTCAACATGACACAGGGCTGCAAAGAATCAAAGCTTGTCTGAAAAATATGAAGATAAGATTTCTGAAGCACTTAGAGTCACACATAAAGCGAGTTTAATTCACTGGATGAGGGATGTTCTGAATTTTCTGTATCTCTTCAGCCTAATTAGGCTTTAAATATAACTACCAACAGATTAGAGAAAAACTTTAATTTTCTTTTTTAATCTTTTGAGTCAATCATTAAGCCAGGCCAACTGTTTAGCTGATCATTTCATTCATAAATCCCCCTCTTTGGTTTTGTCTGTTGTATTTTAGAGGAACCGTGCAAAGTCAGCAAAATGAGGTGGCAGGACCCAGCCAAGACGACGAGCAGCCGGGTCCTTCTCGTCGTAAACGACAACCGAGCATGTCTGAAACCATGCCTCTCTACACACTTTGCAAGGAAGATCTAGAAAGCATGGACAAAGAGGTAAGGATGGGGGACACCTTAACCGAAAGTAGGAGGCGTAAAACTGAGGATGTGACCGCATAGGAACAAGAATACATAACATGTTACACTTGATAAATAATGCTGGGGTAGTTGGAGAGCTATGTGTACATGCAGGTAGTGGACTACTCTAACCAGTAGAGTCTACTGCAGACTGATACAGCCCTGAACCGCCTCTGTTTGGTATCAATGAATTACAAAAAGGGTCCTTTATAAGAAACCCTGTTTAAAGATGCAGCCAATGTGTAAAAGTGCCTTGAGACAGGCAGTTGTTGCTATGATCTGGAGTTCATCGTTCCAGGTGAAAAACTCACAAAATGAAAACATTAAAGATGTTAAGTTCACTCAAAGGTCAGACTTAGCAGTTCTCAGAGAAATTACAAAAACCAGCAAGCTGCACCTGAAACTCCACAAACACGAGTTTGGTTGTTTAAATAGGTTTTAGTTTCATCAGACCACAAACCACAGCACTGCTTAAATAAGGTCTTCTAGACAGAGTGGAGATGTGTGGCTGTGATGCACGGTGACATGTTTGATGGCCTCAGTCTGTTACCACTACAGTCTAATAAATTATGAACTATTCTTATTTTTTCACACACTAGAAGAGAAAATTTTTTTTTCCTTCTGTTAAATAACCGTAGTGTAAAATATAATCAGATACTGGTCCAGAAGTGATGTTTTGACGTGTTGAGACATTTTTTTCCATGACTATAAACAATAAATAAATCATCATGTTAAATTTATTTTGGCTGTATCAGTAGCAGAGCCGCGCCGATTCACGGTGGATATAATTACACAACGATGGCTCGTCATGGTGCACGTAGAACGAGATTTTAAAATGCCCATGGCATCGTTTTCTGTGCTTTCTGACTTATCTATCATGTTGCAACGTTGAGTTCTCACCTTAAACCTGCCAGAAAGAGCAAAAAACTGCATCCATCTGTCTCCTAGTACAGCCAGTGAGAAACTCTTCAAGATTTCAGACCCAGGTTTCAAACAGTTTTTTTCACTCCAGCCCGCTATGAGGTCATAGTGATCTGGACTTGCTTATATGGTCAATTCTCCTCCCACATGCACGTTCACGACACCTGGAGCGAGGAGAATGCCAGTGCTGCTGCTGCCATTGACCATAGACCGTGTAGTGTTTAGTTTCAGTTTCGTTTCACTTTCACGCGACGGCACTGCCCCCTACTGGGCACTGCCCCCTACTGCAGCAGAAGTGTCAGGCTGCCAAATAAGGAGAAACCCAGCAGAACCGGAAGGTGGCGCATTCTTCTGATCTCTGAGTTACTCGTTAGGAAATAATTACAGCATATTTTGAGTTAAAATGGTGCAATGCTAATCTAGAGGCATCAAAGATTACACCTGTTTAATATAAAGTGATTTAAATATCGTGTCATGGGCACTTTAAAAGATTTTCTTTTGTATTTATTCCCCACTAATAAGGATGTGTGACAGGTGGGGTTTCTGTACAGCTTTCTGCAGGTTTCAAGATCAAAACTCTTGAGGTCTTGCCAGTGAGCACACTAGTAGTTAGCTTCCTCAACATTTAGCTTATTTCTCTGCAGTTTTATGCACCTCTCTAATAGATGGTAATATGGACCTAGTTTGATTATTGTCCATTCAAAGGATTTAAAAAAAACTTTTCTCCACCATCAGTAGGGGTGCAACGGATCAGAAAACTCACGGTTCGGATCAATTTTCGGATCAGCAGAATGAAAAAGAAAAGACAAACTTTGCTCTCTCGTTATTTTCTAAAACACTGAGCAACAGTTTCTGCTCAATCCTCATAAATAATAACAATATTTAACTCAAGATGTCGATCTGATGCGTCAGTACAGTTTTGAATCATATTAAAGCTAATTAGTAGGGGAGACAGACTATATCTAGTCTGGGGGGGGGGGGCGTGACGCACAAGGCGCTGCTCTGTGCCTCCAGACTGAACTCTGGCTATACGTAATATTAACGTTTATTAGCTCATAATAGCCCAACATAACACGTTATCTCAGACAGAAATAGGTGAATCTGGTTTATCTATCAGAAAGATTCCAGCTGACAGAGAGAGGGAGACGGAGGAATCAGCTGCTGCGCGTGCACTCGCGCGCAACAGAGGCTTGATCAGAATCGATCAGGGATCCTTATCTGGTCAACTAAAACGGCTGAATCAAAGACTGAACCTCTATATGTGATGGCAAAACGAACGCCTTTCTCAGAGGGGAATTATCTGCAGATTCAGATGCACAGAAAGTCGGGAATGATTTAGCGACGCAAGAACATTGCATGTTCCGCGAACCACGTGCGCTCCGAACCGTGGAGGGTGAACCGTACGGATCACGGATCGATGATGATCCGTTGCACCCCTAACCATCAGTGATAAATTATTCACCTGGGGCGGCGATAGCTCAGTAGGTAGAGTGTTCGTCTGGCAACCGGAGGGCCGCCGGTTTGATCCCCAGCTCCTGCTGGGCTTTGTTGTTGTGTCCTTGGGCAAGACACTTCACCCAACTTGCCTGTGTGTGAATGTTGGTGGTGGTCAGAGGGGCCGATGGTGCAGAATGGTAGCCTCACTTCTGTCAGACTTCCCCAGGGAAGCTGTGACTACAGACGTAGTTTACCACCACCAGAGTGTGAGTGAGTGTGTGAATGAATAATGAAGCTCCTGTAAAGAGCTTTGAGTGTCCAGAAAAGCGCTATATAAAGTTAACCCATTATTATTATTCTTACCGTATTGACCTGAATATAGGACGACCCCGATTATAAGACGACTCCCTCCTTTTCAAGACAGGTCTTCAGGTAAAAGACTAAATTCACTTGTTAAAGAAACTATTTTTATTGAAATTTTGTGAAAATCATTTAAATAATACCGTAATTACAGACTGCTTTAATATTTGCCTATTAATCGGGGGTTAAAGTTTTCCATCGTGGCAACAGATTTCAGTCAATTTGAAACGTAAATTTGCATTCCCAAAATTAAGGCCTTAAATATCATTAAAGATGACCCCTATGATTTCTGGGTTACGAAGAAACTGAAACTCAGCAGTACACCAGACCGCAAGGGTCTAGAAGGGTCTAGGTCACTTAAGGCTGTTATTATCTCGTTAATTCAGTAAAAAGGAGCTTTTTTAAAATTATTTTCAGATGAATGCTATACACTTCGGTAAGATATAATGCAGATCAATTATCTTGATGTTTGGTTGTTGGTTTTTTTTGCACTTTCACTTCCAATAAAGGTTTAGTCAGAAGAACTATTTGTAAGGTGGTCACATCCCCTTTCCCATTCCGTGAACGTAAGGTCCTAAATTTGATCAAAGCGGCCTTAAAACAGGTCTTAAAAAGTCTTAAATTTGGCTTCCTTGAACCTGCAGATACCCTGTTCTCCCTCTATCTTCTAGCACTCTCTCTTGGGGTCTGAGTCTCTTTCTCTGTCTCACTCTCTGTCTCTGTGTGTCACAAATGAAGATACGTGAGAATAGTGAAACTCATAGGTGTAGATTTAGCGTGGACGGAGGTGACGTGTAGCATACAGAAATAGCGCTGGACCAATAATACGTGCAGAGCCAGTCCAGCGGACGAGGTTCTGTGCAGCTGTGTGAGGAAGGAAGTGTGTGTGGATGACCGACGCGAGCCCTTAGCTGGACAGAAGTCAGTGAGCTGCTCACGCTGAAAGCTCCTTCCGTGGTTCTGGAAGTGGACCTGGCTAGACTGATCATCGGGCATTTTAATCCCCACTGGGCCTGTAACTTTGAGCTGGTCCGGACCAGGACTGGTCACGGTCTGAACTGCTTCCTGTTGCTGACGCTTTGACCAAAAAGCCTGCGCCCTCTGCTGGTGCCGTCGTGTAATGACACCAAAAAACTGAGCCGTGATTATAAGACGACCCTCACATTTTCACATTATTTTCAATGAAAAAAACCTCATCTTATATTTGGGGCAATACGGTAAATGTGAGTAATAGCATCATTCCTTTATCATTTTTTCTTTGGTTGTGTTGATTTTAGTTATTTAGTTAGTTGTTTGGTGCTGCTTTTGAATAAGAGTGTTTTTGTGAAGGCACATGCGTTGTTAGGACACACAGTCATAACATTCTGGGTGGTATGTGGTTGATCAGAGGGATCTGATGAATCGTCATGGACAAGTAAAGATTAAATTGACGCCACACAGAACCTTGATGACCATGGTCCCTTTTAAAGGGTTGTTTTTGGTAGCTCTAATGTTTTATTAGCTCTTCCAAATGGCTTCTCTCCTGTGGTGATATAAAAGAAGAGTTTGTTTGTTTGTTTGTTTGTTTTAGGTCACATTAATACTAAATGCTTTGTGTAAACAAAAGGCTTTTAATGTTTAGTTTGGTTCTGAGCCAGATCATGTAAATGTGACTGAGTTTCCTTTTTTTGATCAAAGCTTCTTTATTGTCCTGTGTGATGAGACACTGAAAGACTGTTCAGAGTTGTTTCACTTTCATCATGTACTCACTGTTAAAAGCTACATATTTCTATGGTTTTCTGTTCTGATCTTCATGTCCTCCTACATTATACCTGTCTACTTTCTGCTGGCTATATTTTTGCCTTGTGAGGCAGGTGAAGTGATGACTAATGTCTAAGAGCTCAACACCTCCTGCTTTGATAATGCTCTTTAATTGAGTCTGAATTCTAATGCTTCAGTGGGGGGAAATGGGCACAGCAGACCCTTGAGATGTGCCAAGAACCTCTCAGGAAATGATTGTTGTGCAGAAAAGAGCGTTGTGGCTCGTTCAAATAGAAAATAATAAGTAGTGATGGAAATGAGGCTGGTGATGCTTTTTAAATTTCATGAATTGAGAATTTTTGGCATAAAAGCTGCACTTGTTGCCAGTATTTAAAGGCTGACAAACAGAAACGGTTCTGTTTTATTTTCCCTGAAGAATTTATTTGTAATCTCGTGGTTTTAATCTTCCAGTGAATTATTTCAGTTCAGATTTGTACAGCAGCTTTTCTCGTTTCAGGCTCAGTGTTTTTGTTCTATAGAAGCATTTTGGCATCATTATTTTAAGCTCGTTATTATTAGGGGTGCAACGGATCAGAAAACTCACGGATCGGATCGGTTCACGGTTTTGAGTCACGGATCGGATCAATTTTTGGATCAGCATAATGAAAAAGAAAAGACAAAAAGCTTTGCTCTCTCATTATTTTCTAAAACACTGAGCAACTTTTTTATGCTCAATCCTCATGAATACAAACTGCATTTAACTCAAGATGTCAATCTGATGCTTCAATAAAGTTTTGAATCATATTCAAACTAATTAATGGGGGAGATAGACTCATATGCGCACCTCAGGGTCACAGACCTGCTTCTGTCAAACTAGCGGTCACAGCTGGGAGGGGGGGCGTGACTCATGAGGCGCTGCTCTATGGCTCCTGACTGAACTCCGGTTATATTAACTTTTAATAGCTCGTATAAAAGCCCAACATAACACTATCTTAGACAGAAATAGGTGAATCTAGTTTGTCTCTCAGAAAGATGAATATTCCAGCTGACGGAGAGAGAGACGGAGGAATCAGAGGCAGCGCACGCAGAGACTGGATAAGATATTGAACAGGGATCCTTCGTTCTGGTGTACTAAAACGGCTGAAGCCAACAGAGTTAACCTCTATACGTGATGCAAAACGAACGTGTTTCTCAGAGGGGAATTATCAGCAGATTCAGAGCGCGTGAGCACAGAACATCGGGGATGATTTAGCGACGCACACGCTCTACATGAACTGTGGACCACGTGTGTTCCGAACCGTAGAGGGTGATCCGTACGAACCACGGATCGATGATGATCCGTTGCACCCCTAGTTATTATTAGGGGTGTACAAAAAAATTGATACACTAATAAATCGCGATATTTCATGTCACAATATTATATCAATATTTTTAAAGCACAAAATCGATTTCTTATTAACAATTTACATGCACAAATTGACAGTGGTTCATTTTTTTGTTGCATTTTAACCTCTGATGTCTGATCACTTGTTGGCTGCAGTCATTAGTCATTGAGATCTCATGATTGTACTGGTGAGTAGCAAATGTTGCTAACTTCACACAGCTACCTGATGAATGAAGCAGAGAGGATACAGCCGGCCCCAGCAGCTTTCAAAGCTGATGTGTGATACATTTTGGTTTCAAAACGTAGGAATTTAGTAAGACTGACAGGAGCTATGCAGTCTGTAAAATATGCTACAGCACATTTACGTTATAAATTTTTAAGCACACGTAGCTAGATACCATGACGACGTAGTGAAAGGCTAATTTTAGCATGAATCTAGTTGATTCTGCACAGCCGACACGTGAAGAGGCTAACTCTTCTGTTTAGCTGCGACAGTTTTCCAACAATTACATAAATAAATATTGCAATATATCATAGGGATGTCCCAATACAACTTTTTCACTTCCGATACGATACCGATATTACAGCCTTCAGTATTGACCGATACCGATATCAATCCGATATAATACACAAGAAAAAGACATAAGAAAAAATGACCAACTGCTTCAATTTGAGTGTTCAGAGTTTCATACACTGCCCAAAAGAATGAGATCATTGCTCTTAGTGACCATAAAAAACAGTATAAACAAAATAAACATAACTTTAATAACAAGTCGAAAACAAATAATAGTTGGTTAACTAAAAGGATGACTACAATTCCTGTTTTTAATACAGACTGCTGATATCGGAGACTTTTGATGAAGTCCGATATAATCCGATATCGTATTTTTGGAGCCGATATCAATATCGGGACATCCCTAATATATCATATCATTGCCCTTGTATCGTGATGCATATTGCCAGATTCTCACCAATACACACCTCTAGTTATTATACCTTCCAGCTTTGACTGACTCTCAACACGAATCCTGTTGTTTTTAGATAGAATGCATACCTAAATTATTTATTGTTGGAAAGTTAACATAAATATGTTAATATTATTTCTTGTTTATTTTTATCTCCTGGCTTTTGGGGCTTTTTTTGTAAACATTATGCTTAAATACTGTAATAAAATGAACTTCTGAGTTGAATCTAATTTAATAACCCAGAGATCTTTAGGATTAGTTGTGTTTTTCATGAGCTGTTTTTGGTTACTTGGTTGCAAAACAGCCTGCAGGGCATTACCTCAATTTGGTTAAGTAACTATAGCTGAAGGCTAATTACTGCTGTACCATTTCTTCTGGTACTCCTCTATGTTTTTCCTAAATGATCTACTTTAATAATGTAGTCACAGGTGACACAAATTGTCTTTGAATCATCTGTTGTTCTTCTTTAAAAAAAAAAAACCCTAGTTAGATAAAAACAAGCTCCTCGTTTTTAGTAGCTTTTTAGATAATATTTAAAAAATGACATGGGCATTTATTGACTATAATTTAGCTAAATTGTTTGTGTGAAATAAAATAAACTGTGTAAGTTGTTGGTAGTTCTTCCAGTAATATTTTCTGTTACAGCTGAGCTTGTCCTTTAAATACTGCAGCTTCTGCAAAATCTGTTTCTTTACTAGTGGAGGTCAAGACGGCTTCAGCTGCCAGCAAATTGAAAACAGCACTTCTATTACTGATCTAAAAATGGCACATTATGTCAGCAGTGGTCAGGCCTTTAGTAGACTTGCCAGTCTGTGCAGCTGATGGGGAGGTTATACGTCTGTAGCCATCAAAAATGCATTTTTATGTTTTTAAAACGAAAGATGTGGCTTTAAAAAGCAAATGCAATGATCTAATACTCAAGAGAGGTCTGTCATCAGTATGATGTGAATGTCAGAATCGGACAGTTCTGAATTCAATAAGTTTTCCATCGGCGTTCCAGTTGTTGAGATTCATGATGTAACTTCTAAGAAACTTCTAAAGATGTGTTGACTAGATGTCACTGATGGGTCAGTCTACCATCTTTGAGGGTTTTTATTTGTCTTGGTTAAAAATGCAGGAATCTGCAAATGTTTTTAGAGCTAGAGCTCTTTGCTTTTCACATGTTTTCATCAGTATCTTTGTGTTGGACGTTATCACAGCAGCATGAGCCTTACATTCATTTTCAGAATTGATTAAAGGGCAGCTTTTTGCTTGTTTAGCATTATAGTTGTTGAAGATGGAGTTGGTTAATGAGCTGTTCTCGGCTCATGCTGGGAACTGTTCCAACACAGCAGATGCATTTATTGTAGAACTGTGACATTTAGGCTGATTTAACATGAAGCTCTGTGGAGTTCATTATTGGACTGGAATGATTTATTGATATTTTAGACATATGTATTGGTTTGATAGTTTTTTCTTGAGCCAGTATGTGCTAATATGACCCTTTACAGGGTTAATGAAAAGTCACTCAGCAGAATGTAGGTGGACAGTTTAAGAGGTCAGCTAGAGGGATTTGCGTAGCTTTTGCAGCAAGCCATTTAAGAAACTTCCACTTGGTAATTTTTCTGTACTTCTGGCATTTCAGAAGTCAGTAGTGCTTGTTTTCAGCACTGTTCATCAACAGGTTAAATGCATCTTCCTGGGGTTCAGATGAAGAAAACTGGGTTGATAGGGTCACACGGTTTGCTCCTTACACTCAGACCAAGTCTCTGTTCAACAACCTTTGAACTTTGGAAAAGAAAACAAGTTGACTGAAAAGAAGAATCTTTAGTGGACAGTTTATTAAAAATGTCACGTTCCTTGGACTGCCTTCGCTGAAGGGCAGTGCGTGACATTCTTAAACGCTGGATCTTGAGAGTCACTGGAAGAAAGTGATTTAATTGGATGTAGCAAGGTGCATGCCTGAGTCAGGTAGACCGCCTCCCATTTAAATGTCACCAGTGGTTACATGGTGGTATGTCGGTTTACCTGTAGCAACATGTGCAGTTTCCTGACAGAATTACAGCAGTGAACCAGCTGTGTGACCTTTCTGTGAAACTGCTGGTCCCTTGTTAGCGGTTTGATTACTGGACTGACTGAATGTCCTTTTGTCAGTTGCTTTTAATAACATCTTAATGCACTGTGTGGGCTGTTAGGCTACTCTAGTTTCATGCTACAAGACTGTCACTGTCAAAGGCTTCTCTTAGAACAAAACTCTGAATAGGTACAAGCAGGTATTGAAAATCAATGAAGGGATTTTAACTTCAGGCTCTTGACCTGTTCTGACTGGTCAAATATAAATCGTTTAAAGCAGTGGTTCCCAAACATTTTGGCTTCTGGCCCACAAAATAACAGTGGGAGATAGGGCTGGGCACCGAAATACGGTACTAGACCGGTACCAACCGAAAGCATTCGGTAGGTACCGAAAAAACACCATACAGATTTAGGTACTTTTACAATAAAATTGCATGAAGAGAGTACAGAGAAGTAGGGAAAGGTAGGTGCTAGTCTAGAAGATGTTCTCTGAAGAGCTGGGTCTTCAGGAGTTTCTTGAAGATGAACAGGGCTTGGTAGCTTGGTAGGTCATTCCACCATTGTGGAACGACACATGAGAAGAGTCTGGACTGTCCCAGCGTGGTGTAGTCACTGCTAGCTGATGATCCTTTGATGACCAAAGTGACCGAGCCGTGACGTAAGCCTTAGCAAGAGGATTCGTAGTAGGGATTCACGTTTTCCAATTTTTTTTAACCGGCTGTTGAAGCTCTTAACGGTTAATAACCGTTTAACTGT
The DNA here is from genome assembly GCA_006937965.1 of Callopanchax toddi. Classification (NCBI taxonomy): domain Eukaryota; kingdom Metazoa; phylum Chordata; class Actinopteri; order Cyprinodontiformes; family Nothobranchiidae; genus Callopanchax; species Callopanchax toddi. The sequence goes on from SSNR01000282.1 coordinate 541,692, forward strand.
GAAGTTACGTCACTGCCGGTAAACCCCCCAGCGGCGGGTGTGTGTGTCCGCGACACACACGCACCTTTGCTTAGCTCCGCAACTAACACAAACGCCGTGCTTTCCATTCTTTAATATCTTTAATATCATTTGGATTCCCAACAAAGTAACACACTTGTTTCAAAATTAGCAAACGAGTGACGTGAGTTGAACAAGACACAGAAGCTGTCCGGTGTCAAGCTGCTGCTCAGCGGGATGAACAGCGCTTCCTGCGTGATTATCAGCTCATTCTGGAGGACACGTGTTTTTAAACACATGGGTTTCCTTACAGTGAACTAAATAATTACACTGACGTTTCTTTTTACTAAACAATTTACTCTTAATAGTACCATATTCATTTTAAAACCATAAATGATGCGTGAAAATGTTTTACCTTATGCCACGAATGTGAACAGCAGCATTACTGTGAGTTGAAGAAAAAAACTGACTTTAGAATTAGTCCACCATGAATACAAGAATAAAATGCTCCACGCTGTGTTCTTTTAGAAACTTTATAAGACGAGCTCTCTGACCGCTCCGTCTGTGGTTTCTGAGTAGAGCGGCGCTCGCACGCCCTCTGGTGGCACAAAAGTGTATTACACCCAAATGAAATACATAAATTTCAGTTAACCGGACATGAATATTATACCCGGTGACGTCCTTAACGGCAGTTACCCGGTTACCCGGTTAACTATGTACATCCCTAATTCGTAGATGGGAGCAGTTCCTTTCAGTGTTAGTGACTTGAATTTGATGCGGGCAGCTAAAGGTAGCCAGTGGAGCTCAGTGAACAGAGGGGTAACGTGCTCTTTTAGGCTGATTAAAGACCAAACATGCTGCTGCGTTCTGAACCATTTGTAGAGGTTTCACAGTGCAGGCTGTAATATCTGACGTATTTGTGCAGCTTAACTATTTGTTGCAGAATTATTCATGTTCACATTTTGACACATCTTAGAATAATAATAATAATAATAATAATAATAACTTTATTTAGGACTGGCGACCTGTCCAGGGTGTCCCCCGCCTCTCGCCCCTTGACCACTGGAGATAGGCACCAGCTGCCCCGCGACCCTCTGTGGAGAATTACCGTAATTTCCGGGCTATAAGGCGCACCTGAATATAAGCCGCAGCAGCTAAATTTGGGGGAAATTGCAGATTTGTCCACACATAAGCCGCACCTAACTATAAGCCGCGGGTGTTTTAATGTTTAGTTACCATATGTATGTGTGTGTGGGAGGCCACTTAGAGGCTACTCTCACACCCACATACCTTTGTCTGTTTGTATGTGAATACGGTTGTTGTCTGCTCTGAGGACACAGCCTACTGTTCGTATGTAAATGTTTTACCACCTTGGGCAGCTACTGATTGCTGCTTGAACTGAGAGAAAGCCGAAGCGGCCCAACCGGTTCCAGCAGCACTAGCTGGCCTCACTGTTCCTTAATGTTTAATTACTCTATATATGAGTTCCTGCTACCACAGAGGGGATTGTTGGGACAGAGATGACCGTTTGGGAACTATTGTATCAAAAATAAGCAGCCTACCGTGTCATCGTCTTCCTCCTCCTGCGTACTAAAACCACCAAAATCCTCATCGTCAGTGTCAGAAATGAACAGGTCCAGAATCGCCTCCTCAGCCAGTCTCTCTCCTTTGTTGTCCCTCTAAAAACCAATAAAATCCTCTTCCTCAGTTTCGGAGTAAAACAGCCTCCGAACGAGGGCTCCATAAGCTATTGCGTAATCCTCTTCTATGGCCGCGCGTCGCATTTGCGCATGTGCACGTAATGAACGTGACTGCGAGGTAAACGCACGTACGTAAAACGCGCAAACGCTTTGTGAATCGCGGTCACGTAAATTGCATGCGCAAACGCGACTCACGGCCATAGAAGTGGATTGCGCAATAGCTGATGGAGCTGTTCGGAGGCTGTTTGATTCAGACACTGACAAAGAGGAAGAGGATTTTATTGGTTTTCAGAGCAACAACAAAGGAGAGAGACTGGCTGATGAGGCGATTCTGGGCCTGTTCGTTTCTGACACTGACAAAGAGGATTTTGATGGTTTTAGCACGCAGGAGGAGGAAGACATAACAAGGCAAGCTGCTTATTTTGATACAGCAGTTCCCAAACAGTCATCTCTTACTCTTCATCATCGTCACGCAGCAGTCCAGTTTTTCAAAACATACTTTGTTGTGCGCTGGTGCTTTGATAGCGCCCCCTTGGTAGCCGTTAGCTGAGCCACAGATAAGCCGCACCGTTGTTTAAGACGCAGGGTCCAAAGCAAGGGAAAAAAGTAGCGGCTTATAGTCCGGAAATTACGGTAAGCGGCTACAGAAAATGGATGGATGGATAACTTTATTTATATAGCACCTTTCTCAGGCCAATGGCCACAAAGTGCTTTACAATAAAAACACAAAGGATAAAACTTGATAAGAACATGATAAAACGCAAAATAAAAACACGATAAAACAAAAACAACTTTCCACACTTCTGTCAGAAAATCAGAAAAGTCATCTGCTAGCCTGATTACCAAGTGAGCACAAGAAAGCTTTCATTTAAACATGCACATGTGCAAAATGTTTGAGTGCTTTAACCTGATGTTTTCTCCTTGTAAACTCCAGGGTGCTATTTATAAAACTTAGCGTAGAATCCTTACTAAAACGTACTTAAGCTCAGCAAAAAATTTTCACTTATGAAAAATCCATTTCTTATTTATAAAACTCTGTACGCACAGATCCACGCAGTTCTGCTTTATAAATCGCTCTCAGACGTAGAACTGTTCTCAGCTGTTTTTGGATAAGAACCCTCCTCCTACACACCCACACTCTACCATATATGGTCAATGCAAAGTACATCATGAGTAACTGCATATAGATTAGCTGGTGGATTTTTAACTTTAAAAAGTAAATCGTGACAACAGAGAGGTTTAGAAAATGTAATTTCACAGAGGCTGAAACTCGAGGTGCTTGTGGTGGAGGGACAGAAAAATGTTTTATTAGGTGATCAAATGTTGATGAATCACGAATACGCGGAAGTGCTCTGAGAGTCAGAGACCCGCTGCAGGTGAACGCTGTCAGTGTGACAGAGAGATCTACAGGATCTAAGAGAAACATTTAATGACAACATTTAATTTAATTTAATTCAAAGGGGAAGAAACGTCATGTTGTTTATCCCATCAAACAATTGGTCAACCTGTCGGATAATTTGTTGTTTGTAACAGGGTATCTGCGGGTCCTTAAAAAGCCTTAAAAGGTCGTAAATGTGCTTTTCCAAAATAAAGGCCTTAAATATCATTAAAAATGATAAATAATCCTTAAATTCAATGTCTAAAGGTCTTAAATTTCTAGAGCCCCTATGATTTCCGGGTTACAAAGATCAGAAACTCAGCAGCACACTGGGCCGCAAGGGTCTAGAAGGGTCTAGGTCACTTAATCTCGTTAATTCAGTTAAACAGAGCTTATTTTTATTTTGTAAAAGTTATCTCATTAATTCAGGAAAAAATAAGCTTTTTAAAAATTATTTCCAGGTGAATGCAATTCGCTTCCGTAAGATATAATGCAGATCAATTACCTTGATGTTTATTTTTCTGCACTTTCAGTTCCAATATAGGTTTAGTCAGAACTATTTGGAAGGTGGTCGCATCCCCTTTCCCATTCCATGAATGAAAGGTCTTAAATTTGATCAAAGTGGCCTTAAAACAGGTCTTAAAACGTCTTAAATTTGGTTTCCTTAAACCTGCAGAAACCCTGTGTAAGGAACCTGAGAACGGTCAGAAGCTGCAGCTGGTTCTGTTGATCGAACACTGGGTCCAGTTCAGCACATAGATCACAAGTTTCTATTAATTGCATTCACTTTTTAACGTGTTATTTTTTTCCTTATACAGTAAATTAATCGAAATTAAAGCCATACTCAGTAGCCAGGTAAACAAACGAGGTCTCGCTAACTATTTTACAGAAACACGTCTCGGTGAACTCACCCCTCCCATCGGGTAAAATCCTTACGGCCAGCCTCCCGCCGACATGGGACCACGGTTTGCAATCCAAGCAGTGAGGAAATGCGGCAGACAGACAGCTGGATTGTCCAATCCTATCGTTCGATCCAAACGATAGGATTGGCAGAAGTTTTTAGAGAACTGCGGGACAACTACTTTATTGATTTTTTTCGTGTTTTTTTTTTTATCTCCACAATATATTTATGGCTATACTATGTTGGAACGTTGTTAAGAGGCTTTAAAAAAAACGTTAAAAGCTACATTGTTTACCTGGCTACTGAGTATGCCTTTAACGCATTAAAGCCCCACCCCTAATTATCATATATTATAGTAGCGAGTTTATCTCTTTGGTCGAAGTTCTCTGCCTGTCAGAATTAAGTCAATTCCATTCTGTTTGCTCTACAGCCGGACAGGACACGGGGTAAAAATAAGAATTAAGTCAATTCCCCAACTTTAATACAAATTTCAAAATACACAAACAACAAACTCATTCACTTTGACATTTTTGCAAGTTTTAAAGGCTTTTATTTATCAAGTTTAGTTTAGTTTAAATAGGCTTTACAAAATGAGTTTAGTTCAGGTTACATATATGTGAGAGTGAGGGTGGAGGTTTAACTCAGGTGTTGTGATTGGTTTGATGCCATAGAGACCCTCAGAGACATGGTTTTACACAGTCATCATTCAGTAATCTCAGTTTTTTCACTGCCTGCTCATATTGATTTTTTTGCATCGTTTGTGAGATACAGTCTTTAGAAGTTACTGGGAAGGAAGAGTTTCTGCATGGGTTTGCAGTATTTAAAGACTTGCTCATCATTCCTTTAATATGTTGCACAAAAACTGCACACCATTGTTTTTTCCCCTGTTTGGCAATGTATTCTGTTCTTCAGCTCATACACCCTGCACTTAAATAGTCTGGTATTTGGATAGTGTGCCACTATACTCCCTTGCTGATGGATCCACTGGTTGACTTTTGCACCCCCCCGTGTCTCATTAAGTTCAGACATACAGTAAATGGATTAATAATGGAATTGCAAGTTTACTACAAGGCCCCATCCTTCCACCAGGCTGCCTGGGCCTGATGTTAGTGTTGTGTGTACATTTGTTATGATCCATCGTCATCCTTTAGTAGTTCTGGTTTATTTAGTCCTTTAAAAAGGAGGTGTTTCAAAAGAAAAATAAACAAAGTGGTCTCAAAAGAATCTCAACCGTAGTAATCATCACACCACAGTTCTGTTAAGTGCTTTTTGTTTTCATATTGGTGGTTGCATTGCTAAGATGAAAAGCTCTTAAATGTGCTAACTATTTATAAAGGGTTTAGAGTGCTTCTGAAAAGGCTCCACGTTGAATAGATTATTAGTTTATTAGGTCCCAAAGGTAAATTACATTGTTGCAGGATGGATGACTGGATAGAAAATTTAATGAACAGATAGTCTGTCAACATCTACCGAAATTTCACAGGTGAGCTTTCTCTGTGTCTAAAATAAAGAAAAACTCACAGCTAGCAGTTCTGTGTCCAGTGAGAGATACGTCCTCAGTTACGTGTCCCGGCTGCAGTCTTTATGCACCTATGCTGCCTGAAAGCTGAGTGGACAGGTGTGAGTTCAGAATATGAACCTGAAGTCACGTGTTTGTTAAAACATGTTAAACAAAAAAATTTTTATTACTAGTAGAAGTCGGCAGCATAGCATCAAAAGTTGCAACAAAAACATTTACGTAAAAAATGTAGTTTGTTAAAAATCTTGAGTAAATAAAAACTAGTTACATCTATAACCAGTGTTACTTTATTCTAGAGAGAAAGGCAGATGAAAAGCAAACTGTCCTCTTGAACAAGCAGCAGATGTGGAATGGCCTTCATGTATTAACAGCTTTAAATGATCTTCGGGTGGTTATTTATAGTTTAAAAATAACTTGTTTGGCTAAATATATTAATCCTTTACTAAGAAATTATATTTAAATTTCTGATTGGTTAAGTATTATTGGCTAATTAATATAGCAACTATATAATAGTTTTGTTTAATATATAATTATATAAAATAATATAATGGTAGTAAAGAAAAAAATTGGCGTTTTCCACCAGTAGATCCTCCACCAGAGGGCAGAAGATGTGTATAGGACTGGAAATGGCAAGTTTTTGATAAAAGTACTAATTCTAATCCTTTATCTGTTTACTTTATGGCCAGAAGTGATTTGATGTAAATTATAGTCTATCCGGATTTGGGTCGCGACTCGCGGAGGCAGGATCCAAACTAGGGCATCCCGATTCCCAACCCATCCTCTCCCTCACACACCTCCTGTGTTTTGTTGAAGCACCAGAGAACTCGGGTCTACGTCTGCCTTTTGTTTTTTTTCCGTAACAGAGGAGAGGGCTGAGTCACTCAGCCTGTGTGTGCGCGAAGCTGGAGCTGCGCATTTATAGGGACATTTTATTGTAAAAGTACTGAAACTTGGTACCGAAAAATATTTATTTTTTTGGTACTACTATGTACCGAGCGTTTTCGGTCGGTACCAAAGAAGTACCGAGTTTTGGTACCCAGCCCTAACACACACACACACACAGGGAGGTGCTGCTGAAATAATTTAACCCTCTGGGCGTCAGAGTTTTTCCAAGAAAATCATCTTTTTTGACATTACAATTTCAAAAAGTTGTAACTTTAATATGGTTAGAGATAAAGGCATACTGTAAATGAGAAAAATTTTCAGTTTGAATCAAAGTTTGTGATTGGAACAAATTCACGTATCTAATTTGCATATTGAGACGTCATCATGCAGCAGCACCATTGGGTGTGTAACTTTTACAGGTATTTACCGTATCTTTATTTTTACAATTTTTGATTTTATGTATATATATATATATGTGTGTGTGTGTGTGTGTGTGTGTGTGTGTGTGTGTGTGTGTGTGTGTGTGTATGTGTGGGTGTGTATATATATATATATATATATATATATATATATATATATATATGTATGTACGTGTAAAAGTATATAATCCATCATCTAAAGAACATACAGGAAACCAGTGGGCTCAGAACTGGACAGACCTGTTTCCAAACACTCAACAGGTTCATCAAAGTGTCTGATGCACCTGTGATGCTCTTCATCATCTCCCGGGAAAACCCCACCATCATCATCCTCATTTACAGAGGGACAGTGAACCCGTTCCGTCTATTTACAGTTTTTTTTCTCCCGCGGGTTCTGCTGAGTTTGCCGCGAATTTTTACATTTCCGCTCCCTTTGTTACTATTCGCGGTGTTTTTACTACCCTTGCTTGCTATGGACACCACATCCTTCCTCTCTGGACACCGTAAAGAAAAGCTGAACCGAACCGGACCTATGAGCTGCTTTTGGGTCGTAATGGCGAACCGGGTCACTCTCGCTGCATGCAGACACAGCTGCGCTCTCCCTGGATGACTGATCATCTTCATCAGAGGTGGATTTTCCTCTTCAGAGTCTGAGTCAGCCATTACCTGATGAAGTGCTTGGTGAACAGTGAACAGAAGTCTCCTTATAGTAAGTTTTCTCCTCCCTCCTCGCTCCGAAACTCGCTCTGAGCTGCGCGGCTGCGGTAACCACTCCCCTCCCGTCTCCTCCGACGGGAGGAGGTTTTAAAACTCCTTTTTCTCCAAAACTTTCAATATAAACACACCCAAAAATGTTGCTTAGTATGAAGTTACAGTTGTCCATGATCTTCTGATGTAAAGTAGAAACTAAAAAACGGCTCATGTCAGCAGCTGTGGCTCGTTAAACTCAGTAATGACGCGTGTCGCAATATTGCGACTTTGGCGCCCAGAGGGTTAAATATCTGGGTGTTCATATAAATTACTGTGATAATCTAACAAAGACGTGTCCATCTGTTGGCTGAAGAGGAGTGTGCTGCTGTCCATAGTGCTGAATTTCAGTTCACTGATAATTTTTTAAATATGTGAGATCAAATGTTTGTGACACATTCTAGTTAACTGTCACAAGCAGCACATTAGTGCTGCTAGTTAAATGGCATCACCTGCTGTCATTAAACCTGATGCTCAGTAAATATCCCTTCTCCTGCAATCCCTGGCAGTCTCACAAAGTAATATCTTTGTAACAAATTGTTCACTTCTGCTCATAATTTAAAGAAATTGGAAACCATTTCATTGTAAGTCATTTGCTCAGGATGATTTCTGAACTTTGCAGACTTCATATGCATGATTCACTATGAACTCTTTGGAACCACAGGCACAGTTTTGATTTTTCCTCTTCAGCTTTATGTAACTCTCCTCAACTAACCCCTGCTGCAGTGTGGCACTTCTTCCCTGAGGAAACGTTGAAAAGGTGCCAGTTTCATCCTGTTTGCTGAGCCTCCTAAGATGTCCCATTCTCAGAAGATTGTTTCATTCTCTCCATGTGAAGTCTGTAGCTTCCCTCTGTGTAGGAGGAGCAGGCAGAGGCAGAGTAAGGATATGAGTTCCTGCTGAGATTGTTCCCACCAGAATACCCTTCCATTAGTAGCTGCCTCTGGCTTAAACTGACAAAACAACTCGTGTGCATTATTTTTTCTATCAGGATGTTATGTGACATTTTATCCCCGTAAATGCAAAGTATCTCTAAAGCTACTTGAAATGATTCATCAGGGGTCTCACTCCATTTAGCAATCAGCTGATCACCTGTAGAAGTCAGTGATTTGGACAGGAGGGCTCTTACTGTAGGTCCATTTCTCACCTGCTTTGCAGGCGATTTTTTTCTTTATTAATTATTGTTGTTTTCCTAATTAGTAACTTGATTTGCACAAACACTCATTTTCTTTTACATTCACACCTCAGCTGAACGTCTACCACTTAAAAACCCCTTCCTGTTTGACTTATTTTACAGAGTGGAGCCCTGCTGACACAGGAACGTACCTCAAAGACACATTGGGCAGTTTTAGCTTGTTTTTAGCACCCCCTAGTGTCCATTTTAAATCACTGTCGTAAAAACCAAACCGTTGACCCCTCCCCTCACTGTGTGCCTGTGTTTTCAATCATCAGATAAAGGTTTTCTTTGTTTCTTAGGAGGCTCCACCAGGATGAACACGGTACAATAGATCTCTTAGTTCATGATGTCTGTGTCTTCAGCTCGTCTGTCCTGAGCAGGTTCTGAGGTGGAAACATGGATTGCTGTAAAGCGTTACTGCTTCTCGCAAGATACGTGACTTTGTGAGATTTCAGGGCACTGGACCAGAGACTCTGAAGTTGCAAGTGTGGTATCCTGGACACAAGCAGCAGAGGGGCTGAGTGATTTCTTTAACTATGTAGCTTTAACTATGTAGGGCCAATATTATATAACGTAGCGTGATGCTCGGCTCTCAGTTGAGCGGTGACATCAACAGCTAACCGGAGCAAACTTCGGAGGAGATGGGAGTCAACTTACTTGTGTTGTAGTAGTAGTAGTAGTAGTAGTAGTAGTAGTAATGGTGGTAGTTATGTGGCAGTAGTACACACACGCTGTCCAAATCCTTATAGTCCCAACGTTTGGTTTGGTAAAACAAAAACAGTAATTTTATCATTTAGATGAATGGTATTTATTAGTACTTGTATCAGTACTCTGTATCAGCAAGTACTCAAATGTATGTATCTCGGCCTCCATTAGATAACAAAAATTAGCCACAACAGTATGTACTCGTACTTGTACTCAGTTAGAAAAAAATCTGGTATCTGTGCATCTCTACTTTTATTGTTGTTTGCTCAACATATTATACTGTAGTTGGGGTTTGCATAAATTAACATGCTGCTTTGTTCCCTGAAGAAAATGATCTTTTGAAATCCACGTGCAGTTTTTATGTTGTGAGAGCTGATAGTCAAACAGTTTTCCATTTCTAGGCACTAATCTTTTGTCCATGAACTGTGAAACGACACACGTACATTTTGTTATTATTAATTGTATATGTTGATTTACAGAAAAGGCTTTTTAAATTGCCTTTTTAACAGACTGCAGCTTGGCAAGCTATAAATACAGTTCAAAGTAAGATGTAAGAACAGGAACTTAATCAAAGCGCGGTGTACTGGCCACTAATTTTCTTGAAGTTGGCCTCAGCACAGTTTAAACTCATTGCTCTAGGCAACAGCCGCTCAATGCTCCCACGGTCACAGCTACTCCTAATTGCTGGCTTTCATTCCAGAGTAATTGACTGTCAGCTACTTTTGCAGTCGATGAATTTTTGAGTGTCTGAGTAACACCTCCAGGCAAATTTAAAGCATACATCTCAGTGCCCGGTGTTTAGAGGTGAATTTTCTGTAGCTTTGCTTTTGACTGACCTCATATTTGATTAATATTTCTGTACACTGATAGCATAAGGAAACAGTTGAAGGGATCACAGTGATTATATTGTGATTCCAGCTCATGTCGGGTGTACAAAAATTGAAAATTTGTCGATGATTGAGGAAAAGCACAAGCATGACTGATTTTTACAGTAACCATTCATGAGTCTGAATCTTTGAAATGACTAGGCTTATGTTGTTCACTGAGTCAGGATTGGTGAGCCCTTCTACCTGCTCAGTAGTTCCCAACCATTTTTCCCAGAGCCCACTTTCATGTGGCCCTGCTCAAACACTGAAAGAACAACTGTTTCTTTATCTTTTTCCAGTTCAAACAGTCTTTATTGTCAGTGATTGTCAGCTTCCTGGTACAACTACATTTCAGTTTCAGTACAACCTTCCCAATAGGCTTGGGAAATTTTGATAACGCCAAGCTTCCTCCACATTTTCCCGGAGTGTATGGTATTAACGTGACCAGGGTTGGACTGGGACCATAATTCGGCCAGGCATTTTTGGTCATAGCTCCCACCATGAGCACTTACAACTGTTGTTTGGTTCGGATGGCTACCGCTGTTGACTGAAGCACTGTAAGCGCGAAAACAGACCGCGGCTATATAAGCTTACACCGCAATAATTTAATTCTGAGTAAAACAGGGGAGGGGGGAATCAGTGTACTCTTAGTTCTTTTGTTTCTGAGATGAAAATGGAACAACCGGAAGAAGCCGTTATTTGGTTTTTGCCTTGTCAAAATAAAATCTGAAATACGGCCAAATGGGACAATCCCGCTGTTGACTGAAGACCTAAGAGCGTGCGAACACACCCGCGGCTATACGAGTTCACGCAGCAACAATGAATTGCTAATTAAAACAAGCTGCTTGGATAGCGGGCTGCGTGACTGACCGGCCCAAAGTTACCATTGGCTCACCAACAGTCCAGTGCTGACCGTGCATTTTTTTCATGATGGTATTGAATTGGATATGTTGCTATTTTTCAGTACCCGATGTAAACGGTATTACCATAATTCCACCCAAGCCTACTTCACAAGATCAGAATGAGGGAGGAAAAACAGGCTCGCTATGCTCCGACAGGGAGCAGAGATAGAATGCAAGAAAAAAAAACACCTCAACCATAGGGTCAGGTCGACTGTGGGCGTGAGCCATTACAGCGCTCCCATATTTACAGTTTGCACATAAAGTTTGATTCACTTGTTCAGTTTTCTAATTGGTCTCATTGTAAAAGTGCAATGATTCATTGATGTCTGCAGGACGTATCAGAGATGCATCAGTGTACAGTTTGTACAAAGTTGTTCTGCTTCTAAATTCTATAACCGCAGAATCATTTGTGAAAGCAGTAAATGAATCAGTTGTAACCACAGTAGTTAATGTCATAGAACTTTTAGTGGTAATATTTTGGGAACTGTTGTTCTAAATCAGAGAAGCAACTAAAATCACTTCCCTTTTATTTTCCTTTTAGCTTTTAGTCACTGTGACAGTTAAACCCTCGGATGGTTATACAAGGGTTGAGTGAAAATGTATTTTCATGCCTTAGAACCACGCTTCGCCGTACAGTTGTTAGATGAAAAATCCAACTCAGGACCAGTTTTAAAGGCCTGCTGAGCTTTGATTTGAAAAGTTTCATGTCTGCCTCTCTTGGTTGGTCTTTAATTACAGCTACGATAAATATTGCTGTTGGAAAGTAGCCTCTCTGCTTGAGGAGATTAATAGTTTCATTTGCATTTAAGGGGCTAGTGATCACAGGAAGGTAACGCTGCACTGGCTATACACTTTATAATAATGTCTCCTAGGTTTGTGTAAGCGGTGGCTGTGTGTAGGGATGGATTTTAATTTTATTACATTTTTTAGGCTTCAGCCATCTTTGTTGGTGGGCAGTCCCAAGTACAGGTGTGGGTACACATAAATCTATCAAGGCTACGTTAGAATCTTCTCAGTAAATAGTGAGGAGGTAAAATCTGGTCCTAAACATTCTCTCAAGAGACAAAATGTCCAAAGACAAAAATGTTGCATTAACAAACTAGAAAGGTGTTTTTGTGGAAATGTAGTTCTAAATGAATTGTTTGGAGAAAGAATATTCCAACATGAAACTCAGTTGTGGTGTTGTCGTAGATTAGATCTTTATTTTTTGTTTCATCTGGGCCAAAATGGCATCAAAATGTCAGGAATCTGTCCATGGTCATAACGGAAAGTGGGTCACAAACCAAGAAAGCAACTCAACTTGTGTCTCTTTTTATATCTAAACACATCTGACCTTTACTGAACATACTCCTCTTAAATCCTGCTACTGTCGCGAGGTAAAGCTTAAGAAAAAGTGAGAGTTCATACTGGATAGTGATGAAAACGAGAGAAAAATGTCATTAAAAAGAAAACATTGTAGAAGTATTAAAGGTATTTGCGCTGAAATAAAATTAGGAATTATGTTGTGCTATGATTTAACAAACAGCTCTTTTTGTTGTTGTTTTTGAAAAAATCTTGGTGTATTTTGCTGGTGGCATGCAGGGACAGTTTCAATCAAATTCCAGCAAATAAACAAAGAAAACAGAACATCCAACAATAATGGTGTGGATCAGCTGACTTTAGATACTGTTATCTTTACCAAGACCTTCCAACAAATCATATCCAGTCTGTAGTGAGCCTGGTGTGGTTCCATTAATGATGCTGGCTCACGCCTCAGGAGATCACCCCAATGTATTCATCTTAGTTCTCCAACAGCTACATGCTTCAAATGAGTCACTGTCCATAAGGCTGTCTTCACCCGTTAATGTTACAGAGGCTCCATAACTATAGGCTTTATTATCAGACACAAATTGACAACCAGAGGATTTTTCTTGGAGTAGTTGGGAGGAGGATTGATTTACTTTATACTCAAGTGAACACTTATTTTTCTCCTAAGAGATCTGAAGTGACATTGTCGTTTCATTAGCTCAAACATGAATTATTCTATCTATAAGGCTGCTTTAACTGTTGTCATTTGTGAGACCAGTTTGTTTATCAGTAACTTCAGGTGATGTTAGACTAGTTTCACTTTCTCTTTTCTTTACTGGGGTCATTTTTTAATAAATATGGTCTCATAGAATTTATGAGCATTAAGTAGAATTTGTACGTTGTGTGCTACTACCCCTGGGTACATATCCCAAATCACTACTACTACTAGTGACTCAGGAATAATTTAGGACCCAGCATGTTGTGTGGTGTTTTAGCATTGTTTAGATTTTACATAGTCTTTTCTTTATTTTGTATTACATAAATATTTTGCATTTTAGGACATTTTTACTTACAGAAAATAAAACGATTATATATTTGTCGACCTGAATAATTAATGTAATTATCAGTCTCCTAAGTCAAATATGTGCAATCATAAATTTGTGTGAAACAAGATACCGATATGTGTTGTTGATACAGCTAGCTGTTGATTAGCTTAGCATAGCCCAGCTTTGCTTAGCCAGGCTGTGAAGAGCAGAAACCATAAAACATCTAGCCTAGCACTCTTTAAATCAGTGGACCAGAATCTGGAAAAACTGAGAAATAAATCTTTTAGGGATATGTTTCAAAATGTTACAGTGACTTTGTCTTATTCACCTAAAAATTGAAATTAGCATATTTTAAAGTTGGACTCCCACTCTAAAACAAAACTTATTGCAAATAAGCCGGTATCTCATTGAAGTTTGACTGTTAGCAACTAGTTGGAGGCTCAAATCTGCAGGAATTTTGTGAGAAAATATGTTGCTGCATCATGAATTTGTAATTATAAGAGGTGTACGCATCACTCATGCATTATACAGGGATATTTCACAAGCCCTCAGCTGCCTTTGGGTTAAATATTTCAATAATTTCTTTGGAACAGCCAGAGACATTTGCACAAATAAACTGAGAATCTGTTTTAATATCACTCAGAGGTTGTGCACATTGGTTGTGAATGTGGTGCTACAGTGGCACAAGGGTTGTGCATGACAAGTGAGGAATCTGGACTATACAAATACATCCATGTGTAAATAATTGTGGAATTTATTTTTCATCCAGTTTTCAGTAAATGTTGTGACAGGTCAGTTCCTCTCACACCAAAGAGCTCTTGTCCTTTTCACCTGTTTCTCAACACTCTCCTGTTAAAGTGGATTGTTGAGGTCACTGAACAATCTGTTGGTGTTGGCTTTTTTCCTTTCCTTTCTTTAGTGTCATTATTCACTGATAAATCTAATATTTGTCCAAAACGATGAAGCCATGGCCGGCTAAGCTTCATGATGTTACCTGTGAGCAGCACAAACTTTCAGCTCTGTGGTCATCAGGAAATTATTTTAATTCCAAACATTTTTCCTGCAGTTCCCAAGTTTCTGTAACACGTGCTGTTTACACACAGAGCAGCATGTTAGAAGCTGATCACATGCCCATTGTCAGAGGGACATAGCTTTTATGCCCTGAGCTGTAATCAGCTCAGAGGTGCAGAGATCTGAGTAAATTCTTAAGTTTTGCTAACAGGTACAAATTTATCATTGCATGTCATGAAAACTAAATTAAGAATAATGTGAGACTGTATGGAGATGGGTGAGATGACTGCAACACATATGAGAGATTATTTGTTGCTTACGTTTTTTGAACATGTCTAAAATTGTAAGCAAAATCCTGAAGCTCATGAGGAAATTGAAAAGTCCAGCAAGCAAACCAAGAAATTCTGGAAACTCCGTTATGAAAACAGTCACAGTGAGATGCTGGCTTTACACGGTCTGTGTAATTGTTTTCAAATCTTTACTCCGTAAAAGTTTCTGTCTGGGAACGATTCATTTTCTCATCCGTCAGAAATTTGAGACAGGAGGGTTACAAACTTTGGTGAATAAACTGAAAGTTTTTGGTGTAACTGTGATATGATGCACATGACTTTAGCAATGAAAACGAACAAAATTAACAAATTGGGGCATATTTCCAAAGAGCACTAAAATGAAACTAAAAGGTGTCTGTGTGGAGTGCTGTATCAGCCACATTACTGTGGACCTTAAGTGTAGTCAACAGTAAATATTATTTCACATTTCATAAATTACTTCCTAGATAAACTAAGGTACATGATTGAGATTCCCATGGAATCCTGGGAGACTGACATATCCACTTGTCTGTTTTTGATTATACTTTCAGCTGAAATTCAAGTGAAATTTTGATAAAGGTCAAGTGTTTCAAACAAGATAGTCAAATTCAGTCACCTATAAGGAGAGTTATGGGGATGAGTCTCAAACTAAAGAATATATTTAACTACAGTTTTTGTCAGTTTTGTGTATATTCATGCTTTTGGTGTTGAACAGTTCTAACATGTACATAAAAATAACTCACAAAAGCTCCCCTTCAAAACCAAACCAAATCTAGGTGGATGACATCTTAGGCGAGGAGAGCGACAACGAAAGTGAGGGCCGAGGGAAGGAGAAGACGGGCACTGAGGAGATGGATGATGAAGAGGAGGAGCAGCAGCAGAAACAGCCAGGAGGTGGACAGGCAGCAGGACGAGGACTTAGTCCTCAGGCACACAGTGCAGAGACGAGGCTTCAGACATCATCCTGTGACACCAGTCTGTCCCAGAGTGTCCAAAGGTGAGGAACAAATATTCATGTCACAGCTTCCCTCGCTTCACTGGACATGTTTGTGCCTTGACCACAGCTACAGCAACCACCCCCTGGAATGAAATGACATCCAGTCATATGCTCCGTCATTCCAAATATCCTATTGTCTCAGTCGTTGGTGTTGATGTTCAGTAATCACGTTACATGAATCCCTGTAGGAGAGGAGAATGCTTAACTTACACTCACCTTGCAAATGTGCTGAATATTTCCAGTTTCAACTTCTTAGTTAGTGACTGTAATCATAACACACCACTTCATCAGTGTGGCAATGCTGAAGCCAGACAGTCTGGTCTGTTGCCATGGAAACCAATTCCAAACAGACAGCAGGCATTTGAAGATTTCAGAACATAATTATGAGAATCTCGTGTAGCTGAAGGACAGGATGAGCTGTCTGTCACAGCACAGCCGGACCAAAGGTAGCGTACCACACTTTGGATCAAGATGTTTCTCTGCATTTACAGGAATCCCAGGCATAGACATTCCTGGATGCTTTGTGTGAATTTAACACACTGAATTGTGTTGTTGCGTGGGACAATAGCTGATTTTGATGTTTTGTCCTGAGTGTTTTGTGTTGTGGATGCACCAGAGCTGCTACTTTTATTAATTTATAGAGGGCATATCTTGGCTTTTAGTGCTGTGATGTAAGCCACTGGAGCTTTTTGCTGTATGGGTTGGTCTTTTACTGTTTTATTAACATTATGTTTGTTGAGAGAAGCTGCTGTAAAAACACAAGGGCTCATGATTTGTGTTACTAATCAGATCTTGAGCATTTACACACATTTTTCCTTAGGATAAATTGTCCTTTAGATGCAGCCACATGTACAATCAGCTAATAGGATTAAAGCGGGGTGTAAGAGATAGGGAATCATTCATTTATTCGTTTTCTTTACCTGTTTGTTCCTGTTCTGGGCTGCAGCTTTTCCCTAGCATCGTTTCCTCTCTGAGTTCATGTTCAGCTTCACTGCTTTGAGCTTAAAATGTAGCACGTTATTCCACCTGCATTCACATTGAAGCCTTATTGTGATTTACCCTTTGAGGCTCATATCCTTGACTGCCCAGACATGTTAGTCCATCTGTCACCTGGTCTGACACCTTTAGTTGCAACTGATGAGTCAAGTTGAAAATACACCCTGCCTCCACTGGAAACCTCTGGTCATCCACCTCCGGTCTGTTCAGTGATGTAGAAGAGCAGCGTGAATAAACACACCAGGAATGAGGTGTCAATTAGATTCTGAGAGCAGTGTGGACATAAATTGGCAGGTGGGTTCCATAGAAAGACGTTGGTGTCATGGATTTATAATCTCCATGTACTAAACCCTTCAAAGCCCTTACGACTGGTTGAGTGTAAAGAATGTTCAGCTCACAGGGATATAATGTATGTAGTTACTGCGTTATGTCCACCCCTCTTGTATCCTTTAGGTTAACTTGTGGCTCTGTTCTTGAACTTCAGATCAGCTGTATTGAATCTTAATAGTATTTAGCAAGCAAGCTAGCCTGTTTTGCATTTTAATCTTTAATGAGTTTTGCTGCAAGGTGTTTCTGGGTGGAAAATTTAGCAGTTTTTAAAACTTTTTTCCTGTTGTTTATTGTTGCCTGCTACTGGCTGTACTAGTAATCCCTCATCCCCTCTTAGAAATAACATTTACATTTGACCTTTGAATCAGTCTCTGTCCTTTAAAGATTTCCTTATTTGCAGACCTTTCAGCACTGGACATGCATGCTCTATGTGTTCATACTGATGTTTGAGTTGGCTGCACTAAAGTTTTCCATACCTTGTGGATAGCATCACTTCTCCTTCCATCTGTGTGGCGTCTCCTCTTTAACAGCATTAAAGGGAAATCTTGGTCATTTTGAAGTGGCGTTCTACCAGTAATTTATCCACAGTAGAGACCATACTAACCAGTGACCTCACTCAAAGTGATTAGAGTCTCTAGAAACAGGAAGAAATCCTCTGACTGGAGGAATAGTCAGGTTGGGAGAGACACTGCTGCTGAGCACTGACAAAATAGTAGCTAATTTTTGGGTCTTTAAAACAACGCTTGGTCAAAAAAGTAATTACAGATGAGCAGTGTTACCTGTTTGTAAACCTCTACAGTTTTGCACGAGGTCATTTGATTAGTTTGTTTCTACTGAACAATGTCTGGATTATTATGCTACTCTATGAACTGCTGCAGCAGCGTAAACACCATAAACTAACAAAGTCTCATGCAAAATTTTAAAGGTTAACAAACAGGTAATATAGCATTGTAACACATCAGTATGACTTTATTAAAGTGAGAGTTGTTTAAAATACCAGAAAATTAGCTGCTAGTTTGTCATCGCTCGACAGCAGTGTCTCTCCTAATCTGGTTATTGCTTCAGTCAGAGGACTACTTCCTGTTTCAAGAGACTCCAATCACTTTGAGTGATGTCACAGGTGGGTTTGTTCCTTAATCTAGATAAATAAGTGAACACCACTTCAAAATGGTCAAACATTCCTTTAATGTATTTGAAATACTGAAGTGGTTCATTAGAAATCTGTTATGAATGCAGACATCATACCTTCAGTTTTCATTACCAAATAAATAAGTTTCATAACACTTATTATGTTTTTCATCTAAGAGGGGCTAATCTTGGCCTTGCCTTTCCCGTCTGAAGTTCTGAACTGAAAGAGAAGGAAATTCAATGTCATCTCTTTCCCCGTTAC
The DNA here is from genome assembly GCA_006937965.1 of Callopanchax toddi. NCBI lineage: Eukaryota > Metazoa > Chordata > Actinopteri > Cyprinodontiformes > Nothobranchiidae > Callopanchax > Callopanchax toddi. Next base: position 560,253 of record SSNR01000282.1, read on the forward strand.
CCTGTTATGTAGGGTAGATCCTGTTATGTAACTCTGGCAGTCAAAGAAACCAAATCTCCTTCTACCAGTGTCCAGTATGCTGTCAAAGATCATAACACTTTTCTACAGGAAGTCACATGGCTGGTCCCTGATTTGAGCGAGGTTCTCTAAGACCTGCACTTTCCTTGGAGCAGTCCTAATAGCTGTCACTTTCCCTTCCTGAATCCACCACTTTCTTTTATTTGATACAAAATAGACTCTCATCCGTTGCTAAGATACTGTGGTGATGTGAATGTTTCCGTTTTGTTCTCACCATCATTCAGGACCTACTTCTGCCCGTGTCTGTTCCTTCAGTCTAAAATAAAAACATAGCAGCTTTTCTCACTGTTTAAACAGGTTTCCCACTTTCCATCAAAGCACTAGTAACAAAACGCCACCAACAATCAATCAACTTAAACTGCCTATGGTAACAAAATACTAATAACCTGCTTAGTACTGGGCTTAATTGTTTGTTGTTGTGTTTAATCCCAAAAGTCAAGGAGGAATTTACACTAAAATGTAAACAAATTAAAAAAAAACTTTTTGAACAGCTGACATTTATCAAGTGTTAAATGTAGACGGATGTGTTAATGCTCTAACCCTGTGAGACATTTGTGGCACACTGCTACTAATGCAGTCAGCCATTAACAAAGACAGCAGCTTTTACCTTTCAGGTTAACACTCAAGTCAAGTTGAGAAGTTTTATTTTAATTTGTACAAATATTTCCTCTGCTTTTACATAAACAACATGTTTACAGGGTTGCATTTCACATTTTCTCTCATGGTAAAGGAAGACCATAACATTTCATTAGATGTAAATATTTTAAAGTGCTTTCTAGGCTGTTAAACTTTTGTTTTAATCCAAATATTCAGCAATATAACTTTTGACATGCATATACATTTGACCATTTTCATTGCTAGAGCTGCACACATAAATCTCAGAAATTTTCTTTTTTCTTCTGGAGAATGAGTGACTTTCAGAATCATTGTGTGTGTTCAGGGGTTCAGTATGATGCACGCTTCACTGCTAATGGGCTTAGAGCCTGCCATTACTGTCTTCAGTAATCAACATTAACTCAGATGTACCAGAAGGGGAAGAAGCTGTGTTTAAAAATAAATCAGAATCAGAGCTTTCACAATTTTCTAAAGTCACTTCAAACACATTCCCTCTTTTAGACAGTATAACTTTGTGTTTCTTTGACAAATTTTAGTATATGTTTGTGGTATGAAAATAAAATTTCTAAGTGCTGAGAGAATTCATTGTTAAACAGCACTGTGGCTCTTGGTCAACCTGGCCAAGGTAACCTGAGGTTGTTCTTCTTGTTCACTCTTATAATATACTTTATTCACTTCAGTTTTTTTGTACAGTTCCAGGCAGTTCAAAGTTATCTCTGATTTTACATTACAGGTTCAGTTCACATCCACAGTCAATTTTCTAATACAGACGTAGATATAATAGTTGGAACCCTTCCTTTAAAGAAAGAAAAACCTGCAATAGTTTCTGAAATAAAGAACATGAAACGGACTAAAGTAATATTTAAAATGTACTTAAAAAGAAAAACAGATTGTGAGATCTGACTAGAGGTGGGAATTGAAAACTTGTTCCAACTTTATCAGTTTTTTTAAACAATTCTATTGTTTTTAGTTTTCCAGACGTTTTGCGTCATCATGGTACAATTATGTCCAGGGTGTGATTTATCAGGGGCGATGTGGGGGCTTTTGCTCCTTGCGGTCAGGGTGCAGCGTGAGCGTGGAGGGGGTGTGATGAGGTGTAGCTCTTTGCGGTTTGGATGGAACTGACACCGTCTTCACTCGCCAAGATGAACTCACAGCAAATGCCCTCTGCTTTTTTCACAAATCGCACACTGATTACGTCACGCTCTTTAAGACGACTCGGGTATAAAATCCCTTTTGTTTGGAATTGTCAAATATACATGAATATGAGATGTACTCTGATTTTTAAGACTTTAGAGATGTGGTGTGCTGAGTATTAATTTGTTTTTTTTTTACTGTTTGGCTCCTCTCAGACTATATTAACCCTAATACAAATCATTATATGATGTCTTTAGTAGTCATTAGAATCGTCTTCTGTGGCTACAATGTAGCTCACTGCCATCAGCGTGTGAGTGACTGTAATGTGAAATGCTTTGTAGTCCATGATGTAGAACAGCGTTGTGCAAATGCCGGACATTTAATATGATCTGCTAGCTGTCATAATAGCTGTGAGCTCCCAGTGTTCTTTGGATATGTTGTAGAAATTGGTTACCATTGTGACTATTTTCAGCAGACTGACTATTGAATTGTAGCTTTTTAAAGTCTTGGGGAGCACAGGTTGGGTTTCACACCTGATTTCTGTCACAGCTTTATTCCTGTGAACTCCTGTAGTTAGCTGATACAAATGGTAGAGTTATTGTCTCCATCTCCTCCTCCTCTGGAGGCCCTATCAGACTGGGTTTATTGTCAAAGAAGTAGTGAGGGTATTTTATATTACTGTCCTTGTCAGTGATTTTAATGCTGCCCAAACATTGTGAATGTGAACCATTTTTCAAACATTTTTAAGTAGTTATTGCAGTTATAATTACATCCATTTTTTTTTACCCCAAGGCAGCTCTGTTCTCATAATTTAAACCCTGTTCTCAGCACTAGTCTCTTTAGATATTGCTTCTCTCTCCTGATTTTTATCAGCTTACTGTGAAATTGACTTCAGTGTAAAGCTGGAGGAGGCTGAAAGTAGTTCACATTATAACATATGCCTATTATAAAAGCAGTGAAGGATGGTTACAGCACATCCTGAGGATTAGCCTGTGTCCTATTGAACTGTCAGCTAAAGGCTGAGCTCCTCCTTGAGTTCTGTTATCTACCTGTCTGTTATCCAAATCCAAGTCTTCTAAATTCTGCCTGTACTCATGGAAGTACAATGGAATACTTTAATGCTGAAGAGTAGTTTTTCTGACTCTGGTCCTCAGAGCCCAACTTTTGCATGTTTAAGTTTGTTTTTCTGCTTAATACACTCGTGTTGAATGTTTAATTATCTATTTAGGGCATTATTAAGGTTTGGCTATAGCCTGGCTGGTAATGACCCCCACTTATGGTAAAAGTTAAGTAAGGACAAGAAGTGCTGATAAAATGGCAGAAAATTTGCAAACTGACATTTTCTTAATGAATCTTATTGAAACCTTATTTGTAGTAATGTACAGGTGTGCAGGCAGTGGAATGTTCACCTTAAAGGTGTGCTACAGTGAAATGTCATTGTTTTCCAGAGGCGTTCTTTCTAACAGCCCAGCTGAATGAATTTGGGCTGTGAGCTCCATTGTGTCCAAGATGGTGAGCAGTTTTAGTCTTCTGGCATCTCTACCACTAATGCTGCTCCCCCAGCAAACTACATAATAGATCGCATCTGCCACTGCACTTATTAAAGGCTGTGAGTTTAATAAAACAGTCTGCTCGTTCTCTTGCAGACAGCATCAATGTTGATCCACCAGTCTGGTCTGGTGTTTAGAAACACTCAGGAGTTTGTAGCTGTCAACAGACTTCACAAAGTTACACTGGAAGTCGGAGGCCGGACAGTCCCTGTGGTGCTTCTGTGTTGGTGATAACACATCAGTCAGGCTCTCCGGCCAAACAACCTGAGGCCTACCTGACAGATAATCAGCAACCCAGCAGATAAACCAAGGCTGGAAAAATCAAATAATGTGGTTTAGTGAACAGTAGCATCTGGCAGGCTGCAGAGGTGTTGATGCTGCTGGGGTGGAGGATGGTCCATCAGGTAAGTCAGATGACTGGCTCTCTCCAGAAGGCCTGCTGCTGATGGTCTTGGGAGTTGAAGGCCTGTGTTCTCTGTCTCATCAGTATGTTGACTGCAGTCACTAAATATCAGCTATAAAAGTCTTGCTTTCTGATGAACCAGGACAGTATGATACAACATAAAGCTTCTCCACCATCATCAAATTCATTCTGTGTGCATTTTGATTATGTTAAACTGTCAGAATGTCTCACTTTCTTAAAATCAAAGTATGCAATCTTTCATCTGCTACATTGGTTTTTTAACAAACTGAATAAGTTCTGTGATCACTTAATGATTTTTTTCAAAAATTCTGCCTAGTTCTAATTAAAACTTTTAAATTAGACTGGAAGATAGAGAGCTACATCTTAACAGATTACACAATAAATAAGAATTTACAAATTCTTTGCAGTTTTTAACTGTCTGTAAACTATTTGAATATAATTTTTTCCCCCCCATTTGTAAAAGCCTTTTAGCAAAAGCAGCAAAAACACATTTTTCATTTAAAGAGCTTAGTGCCACCTGAAGAGTTTTAAGTGACATGACATTCAGGTGAAGCACTAATGTTGTGTGTCATGAATAGAACGACACTGGCTGTAATCAGACACTACGTGGATGTGAGATGATGAGGTTTAAACCATATGACGTGTCTGCAGAGGGCCATTTCTGAAACCTCAGTCTCTCTCTCTTTTATTTTATTTTTTCATTCTACTCTTTCTTTGTTGGCTGCTGAATTTTTTATATCAAATTTTTTTCCTGTCATGGCTTTACAGTGATCCAAATCATTCAAGTCTCCTCACTTTAAATTTCCTGTCTGTTTAGGTGATGTTAATTCATTTACGTGCCCCGCCTCTCCTTCTCTGCATTGCGTATTTCTGGAGTGTAGTTATTTCCGTGTGAAAATGAAAGTGTGAAACTTGTCAACTTGAGTGAGCATGTTATTATAACATCGTCAGGACAGTAGAGATCGACGAGGCAAGTGGGTTGTACAGTTTTCCATTTGGGTTATCAGAGTGCAAAGTGTGAAATTTGAAATGTGTTTCGTCTCCTGGAACTCTCACATTTGAAGATCTTTTGAGCCCCGGTATGACATGATGGCTGGAGTAGTGTTTGTTGTGGCTATTTGTGTCTTTATGTTTGTTATAGAACAGTGAAGCTTCTCTGTTGTCTTTCTCAGATGATGTGATGGTAAAACATCAGTGTCACAATAACCCAGTAAAGCTGCTGTTGGTATGAAATCCAAACAAACTCGAGTAAAGCGTTTTTGACTAGGTTCATCTTTACAGAAATCTTTATGATATATCAAAACTAAGAACTTCAGTTTTTGAAAACTATGCATAAAACTAATTTAGTTACAATCAGTGTTGCTTTTGGCAGCCACTTTCTTTTAGATTTAGTGTTTAGGACTAAAATGCTGATTAGTTATACATTTTGGTCATGTCTATATGTAATAGTTTTAGTCCAGTTTTAGTCGACGTAAACTCAAAAAAGTTTTAGCGTAGTTTTAGTCCAAAAAAAAAAGTATTTTTAATCATTTAACAAAGTACTTCAGGTCAATCAGTTGGAAATTAGAATCACATCAATCGGTTCAAAAGTTCCATAGGCTGTTTTGGCATTAAACAGGAAAAGTAACGAAAAACATTCAAAACAGATAAAACTACAATAACCAAAGCATTCTATCAACACTATAAGTATTGGTCTAACGTTCGGCCATAATTATAACAAAGACATATAGCTGTTTAATAAATAAAATCACTAATCAGGACTTAACGCTCGTTAGCTTAGCATCAGCTCATCAGTGGTTTGAATGGGGCGAATGTAGCGCCGCATTTTTAGTAAAACAAAAGGAATAAACAAAGCAAACGACTCACCATGAAGTTGATTTAATGAGGACACAATATAGAGTCAGTCAGCAGGGTTGTGACAAGCTGTCTAGAAAAATTCTTTGAATAAGTATCCATTTATTGAGGGAGCACACAGCCAGAGACGATAACAGAATGATCGCCCCGGAACTAATAATGGAAGGGTTCAACCCCGGCAAAATACAGTAAGAGGAAGCTCAGAAGTGAAGATTGAGTTCATGATTGACAGCATAAAAGATCATCCAAATACTGTTCCACAACTCCACACACCAACATTTTAATCTCACGCCAACAAAACAAGACATCTCATCTCTTTTTAGTCATCAAAGAACCACGTTTAGCTCGTCAGTGTCTCGTTAATGTCTTGAAAAAAGGTGCATTGAAGAAGTCAACACTGCCTAAAATTAAAACACAGTTTGAATAAGTTCAGCACATCACTTCTGCTCCAACAGTTTAGTTGTGTCTAAATGATTTTCTTTCCTAAACAACTAACACTAGAGCTCATTTTAAACTGATTCACATTTCTGAGAGTGATGTCTCCTTGGCCCTTAATTTGAAGTCATTAGAGTAGTGGTTAAATCTTTCTACAATAAAATGGAATTGCCCATCAAGAAGATGGTACAGTTACAAGGGCTGCCACGATTAGTCACTTAGTGACGTTTTCGTCAACTATTAAACTCGTCTGCAACAAATTTAGTAGTCAGTGCATCTTTTATTTTTTTTTATTATGCGGTTTTTCAATGCCTTGTGGGCTCGGCGGAGCTCCGTGCCATGTGCCTCAGTGCTCCATGCCGCAGAGCTCCGAGCTGCTGCGGGTCCGGTAGTTTGAACACTTTCAGGAATGTTTCACTTTATGCTACAGTTAAAGATTTGTTTGCTGCTACAAGCTGCAAATTCCATTAAAAGTTTAATAAACAATCACCTTGTCTTTATTTTTAGTTGGCACATACAAGTTGTAGCTAATGATGGCTACATAAGAGCAGCTGCATACTGGTGCAATAAGCTGTACGTTTTAGTCCAATGTACACATGATCCAATTAGTCAACTAATTGAAAAAATAATCAATAACTAGTCGACCATTAAAATAATCATTTGTGGCAGCACAAACAGTTACCACGTCTGCTTAGTAAAAGAAACTTTGGACTTGCTTTTCTGTAAAAACACTTGAAAATTGTGTTGTTGTTGTTTTGTTCTTTGTTCTTGTTTCTCTCATGAGATCTGGCAACACTTGAAGGTTCTAAGGCTTCAACTAATGCCTATTTTGATAATCGACTCATCAGTCAATATTTTCCTCCATTAGTCAATTAGTTAACATACCAACTTTATTTATAAAGCACTTTATACCCACAAGACCAAAGTGCTGTACAATAAACAATCACATGATACACCAAAAAATCTATACAGCATAACAATAAAATCAGCCCTAAATTTAAAAAGCTATGCTCATATATGACTTTTATTACAAAGTCATAAAAATTGTAAATAAAATAAGATTAAAGTAAAAACCTATATAAATTAAGACTTTCAATATTTGCTTCCTGTGTCCATCTCCTGTTCATGTCTTACCTCACCTGCTTAAGAGTGTCCACCTCTCTGCATTTATATAACTTTTCACAGTAATTTAAGTTGACCAGTGAAACAACAGAATTTGAAACCAAGGAAGCATTAGTTAGGTTTACCATTGATCTACTCTAATATTAAACAAACACACACACACACACACACACACACACACACACACACACACACACACACACACACACACACACAAAAGAAACAGCACAGGTACTCTGATTTACTCATACTCCAAACAAATTAGCTAATATAACTGTCTTCTCATCAAGCTGCTTTCTCATTGTAGATTGGTTCATTCCAGTCTTGTGCAGGTGTACAGTCCTGTCTCTGGTGTCCTCAGACAGCTCTCTGGTCTTGGTGGAGGATGGAGTCTGACGAGTTGAAGGCGTAGTCAGGTGTCTTATACAGACAACCAGTTCAAACAGGTGCCATTAATACAGGTAAGGAGTGGAGAATAGAAGAGCCGTCTCTACAATGAAAGGACATGGCATTTTGTAGTCGGTGGCTTTGGCTAACCAATGCAGCCCTAAATTACACTCATTCAGTTCGCAGCATCATTTTACATAAAGAGATACAACATACTCCATGTGATCTACAGTAGTCTGCACGAGAAAAATTAACTAAGAAACCAAATGTCAAAAATTTGCATGGTTGTTGTTTTGACGAGAAGACAACAGATAAATTACTTGAACCTGTTCCTTGCTAGTGCATCTCACAACTGTTTGTTTGAAGCATGCCCCTGAAAAAAGTCTAGTTGTGGGACTAGATAGCCCTTTCACGCCTCTATTCCTTGACATCATAAAAGAACTGGGGCACACACATTTCCTATTGTGTAAAATGGGGCTGACGGTGTAACGGCCATTTTCTCCTTTTGTTTATAATAAAGACAGCAGTTGGTGCAGCATGCCTCACCACAAGTTTAAATTGTTATAAAACTAATGACATCAGAATTTCCTGGCAGTGTACTGTACTAGGCATGAACTGGTCTTATTTACACTCATATTGGTTACCTTAACCTGGGAAAGGCTTCAGCGTTGAAACAAAGTCTAAATTCTCATAATTGTTCTGTTTGCATTGAAAACCAATAGTCAATATTAATAGTTTGTTTCACATGATTGTAAAATATTATTTCTGAGGAGAAACCAGACCTAAACCTCAGGTTTTTAGTCCAGAGTGGAGTGCCTGACAAATAAATATAAAATACTGTGTAATCCTTGTAAAGGCCACTCGTCCTTGTCTGCCAATCTCAGAGTTGATGGTTCAGTTCAGGCGTCCTCCATGACACGTTGGGCACGACATTAAAACTCATGCATCCTTTTTAAATCCAGTATTTGGCCCACAAACTTCAAATGGATGAGAAATTTCTAAAAGGGGCTGCAAGTGACTTCAATCCATGTAAGGAGAAAGCTGGTGTTTCCCTACCACAGATGTTTCTGGAATATCTGTGGAAGAATCTCCAAACTAAATGCTAATCAGCAAGCTTGAAACTCTAATCTCAGTCCGAGTTAGGATATTTTAAATGTTCATAAAGGGGATTCAGCGACTGAACGGTGCCCTATTTTTAATCTCTGCAGTGATGCAGCCAAGCATAAAGACCTATCTTTCTTTTTACTGAGCACATTGTGTGATTTAGAGTGGTGTTCCACTCAGACAATTAAACATACTGTAAATGAAACAGAAGAAGTTGTTAAACCATTTTTTCTCCTAGTGTTTTCATCCACATACCCTCTTTTTTTGTGGCTGTGTTCAAGTAGTTGATGAACTTTCTGGATTGATTTTGATGAATTTAGTGAATATTAGAAAGCTTTAGCTGTTCTCCTTTTTATATTTTAATGTTTAATAACCCACATTGGGTCCTGTCATCTTTTTACTTTTTTATCATCCACTTAATGTGAAGTTGAAAGTTTTGAGGTGAGCTTTACAGAGCTCTGTGAAAGTTTGTCCTGTGAGACACAACAAACGTTGTTAGGATTGTATTATTGTGGATTATTCTACCCTTGGATCATTGACAGACCTTAAGTCCATCCATCCATCCATTTTCTGTAGCCGCTTATTCCTCCACAGAGGGTCGCGGGGGAGCTGGTGCCTATCTCCAGCGGTCAAGGGGCGAGAGGCGGGGGACACCCTGGACAGGTCGCCAGTCCATCGCAGGGCCACACAGAGACGAACGAGACAAACAACCACACACCCACTCACACCTAAGGACAATTTACCAGCCCAATTAGCCTGACAGTCATGTTTTTGGACTGTGGGAGGAAACCGGAGTACCCGGAGAAAACCCACGCATGCATGGGGAGAACATGCAAACTCCACGCAGAGAGGCCGCAGAGCCGGGACGCGAACCCACGACCTCCTTGCTGCGAGGCAACAGTGCTAACCAAGTGCGCCACCAAGCAGCCCGACCTTAAGTCTATTTAATAAATATTTTGGAAACAACTGATGATGTTTTCAGATTTTTCCTGACTACAAACCTGTATGATTTTTCTGCTGTCCGTCTTTTTTTATTTTTTAAAATCTTATGCTGTAAAGTTGCAGATTCTTCTGAGACAATAATGAACTTTTGTAAATCTCAGATGCTTCTGATCTTCTGTAGAATGTTTCCAACATAAATTATTTTTTTCCTTTATAAAACATAAAAATTCTGTAAATCCTCATAGTATACTTTTAAAACTGTGATTATTTATTTTTGTTAGATATATTGTTTATTTTTGTTTGCTTTGGGGTTAGTTTTGTTTTAGACTACTTTTGAAAGGTGGACAGTAATGTTTTTGCGTGTGTGTGTGTGTGGTTTTTTTTGTTTGTTTGTTTGTTTGTTTGTTAGCAAAACATCTCATGAACTGGTTGGATTTTAACAACGCTTCATGAAGGAATCCTTGTTAATTAACTTTCTGAGTCAACCCAATTGGCTGCCACAGCTAATCGCCTGGACTGGCAAGCCATCCTGAGTGTGTGGATGATATATAGTAGGGCTGGGTATTGTTAGGAATGTCACAATTCGATTCGATTTTGATTCTTCAGGCTTCGATTCGATATTGATCTATTAGCTTTGATATCGATTCAATAATAAGTAATTACACAAGTAATTAAGTACCTAAGAATATTTTTCAATAATGTGTGCAGGATTTCAAATGTTTAAGAACAAACTGACCCCAGCGTTTCCTGTCATGGGTTATTTAGCAGACTAAGCAGTACAATATTGTACGTGTATTGAATACAAACCACAGCTGTAACAAACAGGTGCTTTTAACACCTCTAAAGTGTGTGTAATAGTAGAAAGTATTTCTGTCTTGCTATACATTCAAGTTATAAAGGAAATGTAAACTGAAGCACAAAATATGCATCCTCCACGTCTTTTACAACGCTGAACGCTCACTAGAGTGTTGCCCACAGCGCCCCTACTGGCCAGTGGGCTGAATCGATTCATAGAATGTGATGAATCAATATTGAATTGAGAAATTAATAATTGCGATACGCTGATGAATCAATATTTTTACCCAGCCCTAATATATAGTCTGGCCACGACCTATTGAAACAACTCTCATAGGGGCGGGATCAATGGTTGTCTTTCAAACTGTCTTCACATGCTATTGGATAGCACTAGGGCCAATTAGAGTCATTTAGCAACAACCGGAGCCAGCTGCTAAATTACCGTATCCCGTCAGCAAACCGGCCAATACATCCTTTTTCAAAATAAAAGACGTAAATGTCTCTATCTGTTCACGTCTTACAGAAAAGCCCAAATATAATTTGTTGAAAGTTGATGACAAAACCATTTCAAACGAACACTGTTCCTGAGCTGCTGCCATGTTGTTTAATTTCAAAGTCGCAGCTCTGCCGTCGGCTAATCCTGTCCACCAAACTGTTGGAGCATTGTGATTGGCCCAGTACGAGACTGACCGGACCAATCAATGGGCTTTGGAGGTTCCAATGGAGCGTGGCTAGACCAAAGTCGGCAGAGCAAAACTGATGGTCTAGTTTACTAGGTTACTAATCAACATCACTAAACTCAAAATGAGTATAACTGTCAGATATGCAGATGGTAAATGACCTGTATTTATAGAGTGCTTTGTGGAGTTCTACACTCCCCAAAGTGCTGTACAGTCATTCACCCATGCGCACACATTCACAAACTGGTGGTGATACGCTACACTGTAGCCTCAGCTGCCCTGGGGCGCACTGACAGAGGTGGAGATGCCATGCACTGGCGCCCGCCAAGTCCCTCCAACCACCACCAGTAGGCAAGGTGGGTGAAGTTTCTCCAAGGGCACAACGACAAAGGCTACGTTCACACTGCAGCCAAAAGCGCATCAAATCCGATTTTTTTTCCCCCTCATGCGACCCTTATCTGATTTTTTTAAAGACAGTCTGAACGGCACAGATCTGATTTTTTTCAAATCCGATCCAGGTCACTTTCATATGTGGTCCTGAATCGGATACGTATCTGATGTTTTTGGAAGCGACTCCAGTCTGAACGGACATGTCGCATTGAATCCGCCTCGTACGTGACTGACAGGAGGCAGACCACTAATCTGCGCCGACGGAGGGAAACGCTCCAACAAGTAGAGCTGATTCTGGAGACGGAGGCAGTCAGTGGACAGAAAGTGAGGTTTAGGACTTATTACATGACAATTCTGTTCAAGTGAAACTTAGTGCCGTGGCGTTGACTTGTGTTTCTGGGACGCGCTGCTACGGTGGTCCCCGTGTGATGAGTGATCTGACGGACTAAAATGGTTTTTAATCAAAATAACGGCGCGAGCGCAACGTGGCACAGTGCTGATGTCTCCGGTGTATTTCAGCCTTAAAGAGATCTTACCGTAATCGGGCCATGTTCAAGTCTATTGCCAAAGCCATTTTACTTCCGTAAACAGAGCGCGTTATGTGTGAGGTCTTGTTATCGTCTGCGCATGTGGACCGCTTCGGGGCCGTGATTCGTTCACACTGGAGATTGTTTGCTGTCGCATTTCAGTTAAAGTGTGAACAGCCAGACAAAAAAAATTGGGTTTGATTAAAAAATCAGAATTGAGCATTAAGACCTGCAGTGTGAATGTAGCCAAAGTAACCCAGCTGGAGCTGGGATCGAGCCTCTGGTTACCAGACCGGCTTCTCTACCACCTGAGCTATACGCAGCTTCAGATATTGAGCAAAACTTTTCTGTGTTAGTAGTTCAGTCTTTGCTGTCATTAATCACTTTTCCTAACCTGCCCATCTGACCTTTTCATGAACAGTTTAGTTCTTTCGTACCAAGAAGTTAGTTTTCTGCAATAGAATGTTAAATGTTTATTTTATTTTTCAGCAACTACTTTTAGCCATATTTGTGCATGTGTGCACATTTCTCTGCAGCAATAACAGCTGCTGCTTCTTTGTGCTTTGCCCGTTTTGAATTTAGTAATGCAATTTAATCAAAGGTGGCAGCAGCTCATAATGTGTTTTGCAAGTAAAAACCATCCTGGGAAAAGTTACAAATAATGACCGTGTCCATGTTTCTTAGCAGTCCGTACAACCATATTGTACCTTAGCAAATTATAGAAATGAGTTCCTTCAAATAACCGGCTGGTGTGAACAGCACAAGCTGTAAGGCACATTATAGGATATGCTCTGCCTCGGGGGACTTTTTTAAAGCAAAATTACAAAGTGTTGCATTTATGCTGACTTGGCTGTATTTTTTGCAGCTGTTGCTTTAGTTGAATTATTAAAGTGTTCACCTCATTTTTTCCATTTAAATGGTTTGAACATCCATTTAAAAGTGCATCATATGGCCTGTCATGCTCGCAAGGACACTACGTTTTTTAATCTGTTAAAATACCTACTGTATGCTTACCAACCTCTTAGAAAATTAAAAAGAGTTTCTAAGATTTTCTTATCTGATGTTTAATAAATAAATTACAAACAAAGGGTTTCATTTAGGTTAAAATATGTTACAAAACCATGTTTAGGGTAATGTATTGCTTTCTAAAGAAGTAGTGATGTCAGTACATGTTATGTGAAGTTGAAACTTTTCTGCAGTCTATAATCCCATGTCTGAATTTGGACTGGGCAGGGATTTTTAAATATCTAAAGAATTGTTCAAATTTACAATTTCAAACTATTTATAAGTAGCTGGGGGAGTTCTGGTTGTTGGTAATCGGCAAGATGTTTCCAAACCACTGTGGTGCTTTTCCAAGGGAGTCTGCACCTTTAAGCACAATACCTGACAAAGAGACAAAAATATAGTTGATAAAATCAATTCATTACTATAAATGTCTAATGATGATACAGGAAAGGGAATTGATGTTGATTTTGACGACGATGTTCACTAAAACAGTAAAAAGACACTTAAAACATGATGATGAATGTTATAAGATGCATTATTCATGATTTTAGGGAAAATTTAAGTCTTGATTTTATAAGACTAATATGGCTGGAGTCGTTTTTCTCGACAAGCTGAGGTGACAGCCCCCAGACTTGGAGGTTGATCTCGGTCCGAAGGGGAACAAGGTCACCTTGGAAACAGCTGGCAGTCCGGGGTACCACCAGGTCCAGAAGGGGGTTCAGATAAACAGCAGGCCACACAATGGAGATGTCTGAGGCATTTTAGTCAGTCCAAATTGTCTATTTGGTTAGGAAGGATTTATCTCTTTTGCAGTCAAAGTTATCTGTCGGAGAACTTGGCTCAGTCTCCATCAGATACAGAATAACTGAAGCAGGAACATTTAGCAATTCAGGAACACTTTCTCAACACCGTCGTGTTTGAGGAAGTGTAAACACTTTTGAGAAAACTCGGTTAGCCAATCAGAATTTAGGAATGGTGGAAAGGGGTGTTTACCAAAGTTTACAGAGTTTTATTTTAATTAAATTCAATATACTGTCATTATTAACAGAGATATTAAAATATATAACATGACCATTCATGACTTTTCTGTAAGGAAAATATATAAAGTAAACCTCATTAATTCATCAAATAGATATATTTAAGATTTAAAAAGATGTATTTAACCAATCACTGTTTAAAGCTTAAATTATCAATGTTGAAAACATTAATCAATCTTAGCATGAATAGAATGCATTAAATATAGACTTAAATATTATTAAATGATTTCTTCTGAGAAATAAGACAGAAAAATACATTTAAACTCATTAACAAGTAATGTAACTGATGATTAATTTTTTTAGGAGGAATAAGAGTCTTTAACATCAGAAACAGAGACCAGTTTACAGAGAAGATTTATTATGCTGCAGCTGTCCTTGGGAGAGGGTGAAGGAAGGGAGGTGTTTAGACGAATTCACAGCTGTTAGGATAACTCTGCTGATGTTATGATTTGAGCTGGGGAGCTGTAGGCAATGTTTTCTTTAAGCTGTTGAGAAGAAACCAGATTAAAAGTGATTCTGTCTTAAGGTGAAGAGATGAGTGGTGTTGGAGGGTCAGTTGGTCAGTGACCTTTACTTTTATGCCGCTACAGGTAGAAGTCTTTAGCCTCCTTCAATTTTGATTTGATCATGATCAGAATCAGAATTGTTTTTATTGCCAAGTAGGTGAGGTTTCACATTACCAGGAATTTGCCTTGGTGAACATACATACATAATAAGGTTCAATGACATTAAAAAATCAAGAAATAATAATAAGAGGAGACATAAGGGGAATATTAGACAGATTCAGAGGGTTATAATAATCGCTGCATCTCAATGTATCTTTTGCCCCCTCAGGTCCAATCTTTGTGATTACTTATGTTGATGTATTTGGCAGATGCTTTTATCCAAATTGAATTTCAAATGAGACTGTAACAGGGTTTTTCCTGGCGCAAATTGAGGCATCCTGACCATGCGCCAGCACATGCATACTCTGTGCATTCAACTGCCTCACTTTTTTAAAGGCAAAATATTTTTAGTTAAGCGTTCTAATTAGGGATGCACAGATACTGGTATCAGCCCAGATACCGTCTAATGTACATGTACCGGTTAAAGTTAACAGATACCATGAACCGATACTTAAAATATGATAAGTCTGCAATAAAGTCACAAACAATTGTTGGTGAAGGTCCTCAGTCATCCAGGTCATGATAATCCAAAAAAGGGTTTTAAATAAAGGCAACTGGACTTATTTGGTTCTTTGAAGACGTTTCGCTGCTCATACGAGTAGCTTTGTCAATTCTGTATGTAGTCAAGGAGAGAGAATCTTATAAACTGTGCTTATCTTCCTCTGTCTGTGACACACCTCCTTCTACCCCCTTTGAGGAGGTGTTCGCTCCACTGTATTCAACTGGAATCCTGGTGAGGTGTTTTGACTAGAGGCGTGAATTGTCTAGGAATTAAGTTCAGAGCAGACTGGTAGGTGCTGGAAAGATGAAATCTGAGTCCTCCTCCTCTGTTTAAAGTTGGTTTTTCACGTTTGACATAGATGGCTTTTTAACTCCTCTCTCAAACCATCGGTCTTCTCTGTCCAAAATGTGTACGTTGTCGTTTTCAAAGGTGTGTCCCTTGTAACAAATCCATCTAGCTCGTCCTGAGCTGATCGGCCAATGTTTGGAGCTCTGTTGATCAAACCTGATGCTAAACGCTGGCATTTTATCACATCCGTGTCGGATCTCTGCTGACAGACCCGAGTGAGGAGGTAGGTCTAGACCGGTGAATCCCTCGTGGTCTAGAGCTGGACCGGCAGGGTACAGCCTTACAGGACAGATTGTTTTTATCTTAATAAAATAACTTCTCACTATAGTAATAAAGTAATACAATAATGGCACTCCGGGGGTTTGTTTTGCTCGTCACAAGCAGTGATCACTGGATCAGTTTTCTATATAGAGAACGAACGGGCTCC
The DNA here is from genome assembly GCA_006937965.1 of Callopanchax toddi. Lineage (NCBI taxonomy): Eukaryota > Metazoa > Chordata > Actinopteri > Cyprinodontiformes > Nothobranchiidae > Callopanchax > Callopanchax toddi. Next base: position 576,277 of record SSNR01000282.1, read on the forward strand.
CTTAACTTTTGTCACTTCCGGTTTGATGAAAAAATAGAAAATTCTCACAAAAATGAATCCAAAAGCCTAAATAAGCTGAATTTGTGTACATTTTTATTCAGAAAAAGTTTCTATTATATTTCTTTAAACATTTGTTTAAGGGAGTGTTTAAGCTGCAACTTGCCCTTTAAACAATGCGAAGTAGCACAAATAAGCAACAGATGCAACACAATCTTTAAAGATCAGCTGGTCATCAATCACAACACATACATTTCAACCTATCTTTGATGGAGCCAGAGATAGGAATTCAGTTTGGATTGAGGTATTGTGCTGTATGGTTGGTTAAGCTGGGAAGATGAGCAGTTTAATTTTAGAGAGGTTGAGGTCTAAGTGGAGGAATTTTCATCTATTCCAATATGTCAGTGAGACCAGGTTCATGCTCAGACTGTGTGGTCATCAGATGGAAATGACAGAGCTGGCTGGGTAAGGTTGGGTGATATGTAACATTTTTCCAACCAATATCCATCAGTCCAACAAATGACCATGGGTTTGTGCAGAAATATGCACAGGTGACATTTCAATTTTTTGGCTAGAGCAATATAAACATGCAGACTGATTTAGAACACAAAAGTCCAAAAAAATGTAGGAATTAGTTGCCAAAAAAAAATTACAAAATTGCCTATTTGGGATTACTTTGGCTTTAAACTGGATGAAAGAGATGAACCACAGAATGTAACCATCGGTTTGCTGCTTGTGCAGACGTATAGTGCCAGCAAAGTACTCAAACACGACAAAACTTGCACGAGCATTTACATGTTCACCATCCAGCTGACCATGCTACGCTGTCACCAGGTGCTGCACCCCATTCGCCAAATCGCTCAAAAACACTTGAAACTGTGGTGGAGAGTTATTTTTTAGAAAGCAACGTAGACTGAAGGAGACACATTTTATTTTAACTTTTGTTTAATTTTGTAGTTGTTTGATACTTATCCAAGTCTGTAAGACAGATAAACACTGGAACAACCCGTAAACACGATTAAACTGAGAAAAGGCTGTTTCCCTCCCTACCACTGTGGTTATTATTTAAATAAATGTATTTTCTGAAAACAGGCTGCTGCCATTCTTTCTTTCTGCCATAAGTTTGAGTAAATAAATCGCTCCTGCTCTTGGAGGCAGCCGAAGAACAAAACTTGTTTTTGCAGCTGGTAGGAGTTTGTGTGTAACATTTAAAAACGGCAATTAAAAAGTTTTTTTCATGGACTGCATCTTTTACCATTGACCAGGAATGGTTATTAATTAAGAAACTAATGTGTGTGGGGGGAAGTGACTTGTAGTGCAAAGCATATTAAGTGTCTATAAGACAAGGCAAGCAGTATAAAATGCAGTACATCTACCATTTACTTTGTTGTGAAATAGTGCTATGTGACCAAACTGAACTGAAATAAGAGGAAAAGAAGATACGGAGTGTTGTTCGTAATGGTCTGCTCTTATTTCAGGCTCTGTAATGCAGTACACAGTGATGAATGGGACCTTCTGTGACAGTAAATTTCTGGCTTGTGCGACCTAGAATAACTACTCTTTCTCACCAGTTCTGCTCCCCAGGATTCATTTTTCATTACACTCATGCTGGCATCGGTACTAAAATTTTGGGGAAGATATTCTTTCTCCAGCAGGATTAGGTACAGCCTGTCTTCCCTCACCCTGAAGACTTGTTAGTCTAAAATGTTTTTTTTTTTTTTTTATTGAACAAGTTGTCAAGAGTCTGTTAAATGCATTAAACATATTTCACAGTGAAAAACAACCTACATTAGATTGTTTACTGTATGATGACATTCAATACTGGGACCAAAGGTAGACTGCTGTGAAAAAGTATTTGCTGCCTTAAAATGTTCTTCTGTTTTTGCTGTTTGGTCACATTTAATGTTTTAAGTGTAGCTGTTACCTTTTAGCATAAGGCCAGGTTAATCTTGATACATTTTTCACAAATGAGATCATTATTTTGAAACTGCATTTTTGTACTTGCTCAATTGGTCTTTGTCAGTTAATGAAATGTATTTGCTGTAACGCCAGAACCTCGATGACCTCAGGGCAGCTCTTCAAGAAGAGTGGAATGCCACACAGCATCAGACATCAAGGCTACGTTTACACTGCAGGTCTTATTGCTCAATTCAGTTGTTTTTTTTTTGCTGAGATCAGATTGTTTTTGTATGACCATTCACATTATAGTTTTAAATTCAACCACTATCAGGCACCTGTGTGAACTGTCTGTTTCTGAAGTGACCCGCATGCTCCGAAGGTGTGATGTCATATGCATCGTGCTGTGTACTATGTACTGCGTGCTGTATTTACACAAGAAAATATTTTTTTGAGCCTAAAACCTTTTAATTTTCATTGACTAAAACTATCTTGAAATGACTAAAATGTGACTAAAACTGATAAGAATTTTCATCCAAAAGACTAACGCCTAATGCACACCGCGTCTGGAACAAATATGGCCCGGTTTCTGTACGGCTTTCACAAAAACGAAATTACATGTGCCAGACAGGAAGTGAGTTATGAGCCTGCGAGATGCATCCGGTATATTTCGAAATAGTTAAGCAATAAAAAACGAAGTGTACCCGTTGTAGAACAAGCCAAGTGAATAAATAATGCTCAACAAAAGTCTGAGAAGATGGTTGTGGCTTTTGTTTACCAGCTCCTGTTTATACACAAAGTTGTTATCTTGTGAATCACCAAGATTTGGTTCTTTCGCAGGAGTAAATTTCGGGAGACGTTCCGGAACGTCAAACGACACAAACTGCGGACGGTGTGAATTTCTGTCCTTACGAAAGCCGGACCGTTCTAGACCCGGTGTGAATTAGCTGTTAGGTGGCTGCCAAAAACAACACTGCTCTGCAGAACACAAATTTACCTAAATAAATAATACCTGCTTTTGCATGGCAGTGGTTCTTCAGTGGTACCTTTCCTTCAGTGAACACATTGTGCAGCTCTACTAAATTACCACTCTTGACAATCATCACCTTATCAAATTGTAGTTCAGCTGCCCCCTCACAGCTCACAGTCCTGCTTTGACTGATTTTGTTGTGGGCTGTGCTTAAGTAGTACTTATGTAGAAGATTAAATGAGCAATTCACTCTTGCATAAGATTAATTGTTTGAGAATTTATTTCAAAAAATGACTGGACAGATCTTTCCTATACACACACACAGCCTGGTTTCCAATATTTTACTCTTCACGTGTGTATTTTAACCTTCACATCATTGCATCCAATATTTGAGACAATCTAATTACACTTTTTTACAGGAATATAGCCTCAACCTTAAAATATCTTGCTGTTGTGTTAAGGTTAAAATAAATACTGTATGTTGAAAAGAATATACAAAAAAAAACAGATTATTTAAATCCATCTGCTTCCCTTATCTTCCTCTTCTTCAAACAGCATAGTCAGTGGGTCTCATCTGCTTTTGGTGGCTTTTATTCACTGTTTGCTTTGACTGAGATGAAAGAGAAAATATAGCCAGTCTTGGCATCCGGTGAATTGGACCCACTGTTCTTTCTTTCTTCCTTCACACTCAGTCTTGCTTTGCCTTCATTTCCCCACCTCTGTACTATTTTCCTGCCTCCAGGCTATAGCTGTGTGTGATTTTCTCTATGTAATCTGCCTCTGTTTTTGCTGGGGATTAACAGAAAGCTTTGCATATGAACCACACATTCTCAGCTGTTGTTTGTACATTCATGCTTCTAATCATTAATTCAGTGTGAATCTGAATTCCTTCAGCAAGTCATTATGTAATTATAGCTCAACGTTCTTACATTGCTTATTTACAAGTTATTAAAGATGTAACTATAATCATTACTTGTCATAATAAATTGAATTTCATTAACACAATAATTCAGGCAGTCTCGCAGTATCTATTTGAATTAATTATATATATGCAGATTAACAAACATCACATGCCATTTATTTTCGGAGATGAAAGCTTCACATCTGAGATACACGGCTGTTTTACCCCCAAATGTGCCCAAATGTATTTAGGCTTCATCAAGGATTATACTGTACATGTATTTATTTTTAACCAACATAAAGGCTGTTCTAAATAGCTTAATTTACACAAGTATCTCATGTAAATACACGTTTCTGTTTTTAATTAATTTCTAAGTTGCATTGTTGTCGAGAAGTAGTTGGGAGTGCATATTAATATGGCATTAGTAAGGTTCATTTTTAGCCCTTCAAGGTTTAGATGTGTCCAGTATAAAGTTGCAGTTAAAACAGAGTATTACTTTGTAGTGTGAAAAATTTGGTTAAAGTCAGCAGTACACTTTTAATACTCACTGAATTACCAATAAACACATGAATCTTGACCATGTAGTTAAATGTAAAGGTGCTGCTGTGAGGCCCTAAGGGAAGGAGACCTTCATTGTGAAGTTCATTATATGGTTTTCTAATGGGAAAGAAGATGGGATGTTTAGAGAAAGATAAGGCTGTTATCTTTATGCATGCATAGAAAGTTAGACTTCAAATGCTTTCCAATTACAAAGTCAGTACCGAGGGACCCATTGAGGATGATTGTTGTTAGTATCGCCTGATACCCCAAAGGCTGATCAAATGCTGCTCTCTCTATCATGTGCTCAGATTATTCTGTTTGCCCTTATGGAAGATACTTTCTATAACTTGTGTATGAGTTTTGTTGTCGTACCAGTATGACACAACACACTGGTATAACATAAATTGTTTGATTGAGATCTGTATGACAAGGCGCAGATTGTGATTTGTCAGGTACAAACACTGTCTGGCAACAAGCTCTGATGTTTCTGTGAACAAAGCATTTTCCCCTGCTGTCTAGTGGTTGACTGGGTGAGGGTTGCAGCTCTCAAATATTTTAGTGATTGAGTATTTCATCAAATAATCCAACGATTCAGTGGGTCTTCAGATATGCACCATTTGTTCCCAACTTGTACCTAATAAAACCTTCACACTCCACATTCTGCCATCAGGTCCACACATTCTCCTGAACACACATATGTCATAGCGCTGCTAAAGATCAATTGAGTTAATATTTGATTCTGAAATATTTTAGCAGATCAAAATATGCCATGCAATTGTTATTCCCCCGTCTCTGCATGATCAAAAATCATGTCAATACAGATGGAAACAAAAGGGAATGTCATAGAAATTGAGTAGAAGAAACTTCTTGATTAGGTAGAGGTAAATAAAACATTGTGTTTGGTGCTCTGTATTCTGCATCTGCACAAAACACTAAAGCTCTGTGTCAACCGTATTTTGCAGCAGTGCACAGTTGCATCGCTGTGCCACAGAGGTCAGCTTCATAGCTACTGAAAGCAGATCATATCAGACTCAGTATCAAACTTTTTTAAAACCCTTTAGTCAGGTAATATCCCATTGAGAGCTCCTCCTCCTCCTCCTCCTTGCAACTGGTTTAAATCCATGCTTCCAGCTGGGTCACTTTGTCATTGTGTCCTTGGCCAAGACACTTCTCTTACATTCAGTGCGTTTACATGCAGTCTAGAAAACCGAATTATTGCCTTAAATCGACTCAAGTCGGTTTTTAAAACTGCATGTAAACACGTTAGTCCGGCTGAAGTCGAACTGGATCTACCGGTAATCGAGCTAAAGCACCCAGATAATGCGGTTGTAGCTCGACTTCCTCTTCCATGTAAACAGCTTAGTCGAGCTAATGCTGTCTGGGCGCTCCTCCTCCGAGAGTGACGACACCGCGGAAGTGGGAATACAAACAAATCAGTAGCGGTAAAAGATGATAGCAGCAAAAACAAACGGACAGCTTGCCAGCGCTTGGTACACGAAGACGCCCGATCAAATTTGTGACCGATAGAAGCGTTCAAAACAAGACTTTTTAAATGCTAAGAAAACAACCGGCAGAAGACCGACAGGAAAGGGCGCATGTCGCCCCCTATCGTAGCGGAGTGGAGCGAACTTCATTTAAGAGTTCGGTTTTCTAACAGACATGTAAACTAGGATAAAGGCTCCCAGTTTATTAACATAAGATCGACCTAGACCGATCTAGCTCGACTTAGATGTGCATGTAAACGCACTGAGTGACTGCTGGTGGTGGTCAGAGAGTCCAGCAGTGCCTGTCTATCTTTGCTTCACTTCTGTGGCTACAGTGTAGCTCACTGCCATCAGCGTGTGAATGACTGACTTATGTAGTACTTTGTACGCTTTGTAGTCTATGACGTAGAAAAGTGATATACTAATACAGGACATTTGTGTTTACATTGAGATTACAAATCTCTTTTGCAAGGGAGACCTGACAGGCAGTTGGGGGTTCAGTATCTTGTTCAAGGAGACTTCGACACGTGGTGTGACCCTAACCCTTGAACCGGGGCACCCACATGGAAGGCAGCCTTCTTTTCCCATTTCCCTATTGGACCAATAACTGTAGAAACATGTTTACGTCAGCTATGAAGCTGGCGTTGGGCGGCCCCAGGGAAGGCCTGGCAGAGTCCAAATCTCACTAGGAACAAACCCGACTTACAGCCTTTTTTGCCTTTTTTTGGTGAAGAAACCAGATGACTAATCCTGTGTTGTTGTTCATTAAACCATAATCCACAGTGCTTTATATTCTTCCTACATTTTTTCATTCCTGCAGCTGGAATTTTATTACCATTAAATTGGTAGTTTATAATACGGTATGACATTCACATTAAACCCCAATAGGTCTGATTTTAGTACAACTATTGGAACATTTTAGGTATCATCCAGTCTTCCAGGTTGTCTTGAAGTTAAATCAAACTCCTGAGTCTATTTGCAGACTGTACATGCATACATGGAGGATTACCACCTTGAAACAGATTTAAAGGAATCTGACAGTGTTCCACCCTGCTAAGCTGTTTAATGTGAGCCTACTGGACCCAACAGTGTGTCTTAGCACAGCAGCAGGAAGAAACAGCACCGGGATCTCTGGTTTTTAGCAGGGTGAGGGGGCGGCAGACCGTGAGGAATAGGAGTGCTTACTCAGGCTTTTCACATATATGAAACGAGGAGGAAGGAGAAATGTGCAAGTCTGGAAAAAGAAATAAAGCTGCACGTAATCTGACCCAGTTTCTTCCCCTGTGCTGATGAGGCAGGCAGTTTTTCTACCTGTTTTGCTTTGGAATGTTCTCACTGTTACACATTGGTGCTTCTCATTTGACTTCTGGCCTGTTAATAAGTAACGTTTGTTATAATTTAAATACATATTAATGTAGCAAGTTTCTCTTCTTAAATCTTAAAGGTCTCATATTATGCATAATTCACGTTCTTAAGATCTCTGAACAGTCATATCAGTCCCAAAGACTGTGTCTGAGATCCAAAAATGAGAAAATATTTTCACCGTTTTCACTTCCTGATTCTCATTTTTGGGAAATGTGTTTTGAGCTAATGCTAAAACGGGTGGTTTCTAAATCTTTCCCCTGCTGACGTCAAGAAGGGAAAAGACCACTCCTCTCTAGAGGACAGAGCCAGTCACGAGCACCTTTGTCTACCTGAGTGCACCCCCACACTTTAAAAACCACGGGAGCGCTCATCCTCACAAACGATAGCAAACAGTCATGTGGAGCTACGAGCAAAGCACGGCTTCATCTGAGACCTTGAAGACCCATCGACGTCTCGCGAACGCGCGGAGAGATGAGAGATGGGCGGGGCCTAGAGAAGCCTAACTGCCCCGCCCATTTGAAAGGAACATTTTGCTTTAGGAGGTTTGATGAGGGGGTGGAAGAACAACAGCTGACCTTAAAGTAAGGGTCAATTTGACCAAGACAAAGCTTTTACATGTTATTGAGATGTAAAAGTAATGATTCAGAGTGGAGAGAAAGTACAGAATATGGGACTTTTATGTCTAGTCTTATAAGTAGAAATAGTTTCTGACTCACGAATGGAAACTGGAAGCTGCTTCCACAATACAGGAGCCTGATTAAGGGTACTGTTTGCACAGGGAAAAATACATGATAGGTATTGATCAAGTGGACATGAAGGTTTTTAGCTTGGGCCCAGAATACTGTCTGGGTAAATGACATATCCTGGTCCAGAAAAACGCCACATTAATACTGTCCAAAGCAAGTGACTGACAACAAAATATGTTCCTCAGTTGATCAGGTCCAGAAACCACAAGTTTTCTGAATTAAAACATAAATCTGGGTTTAATCAAGGTTTTCATGAACTTAAGGCATGATTAAATATCCCACAGCACAACAACTGGAATTTAATGTTGAATAATAATAATAATGTGACCTATTGGAGTGTCAACTTATTAAGATTGTGTAAGAATTGTTTCATGTCTGAGATGAACCTCACATGCTTTCACTTACTGACTGAAGCTGCCCCAGTTTTACATAATATTCACACACACAGAACCTTTACTTCTCAAAGGTTCGTTTTGTGCAGGTTTGGAAAAGAGAAACCGTCATAATAATTTTAGGAGCACAACTTCTAACTGTTCCTTAACCTTTCTTAAAATAATATAATGAAGAAGGGTCTTTTAATATGCACATCTTTTATTTTATTCTACAGGGAATTTGCATTTCAAAACCAGACAAGTGGAGCTGTTGGTAACAATCAACAAAACAATATTTTAGAGATATGATGCTTCATACTTAGATACCACAACTTCCATCACAATTTCCCTCAGAACATAGTCTGTATTGTTTAATGTAAAATAGAGATGATTTAATTGGATTTCGTATAGCTAATCTTAATGATGATCTGTGTTTGTACTTTATTCACACCAGAACTAGAAAATAAAACGATTTAAATTTGGTTTGATGTCTTATCAAATCATTTTCACCTGAGAGTCAAACCTCATATTGGTGTCACAGTGCAAAAATTATGTCAATCAATAATAACAATAATAATAATAGTAAGTTATTTGTTTTTTTTTCTGAGGAAGTTTTAGTTTTTAAATAACTTTTTCAGCCCTCCTAATAATCCAGGCTCGTTGAACCCCCAAACAAATGCTCACCTTTTCTTGTAAGCCAGCTGAGGGACAAGCCTGACTTACCTGTTTTCATTTAAACCCTCTAAATAACATAATGTTATAGGCCTGGACGATATAGAAAAAAAGCCTATCGATAAAAAAAAATCATATTGATCAATAATCGATATTATTGAAAATATTAAAACATGTAGAAAATATATTACAAGTGCAGCCCTGGTCGTTTTATGTTATTCTTTAATTAATTTATTTTATTAAACAACATAAAAAAAAAAACACAAAAATTGAATTATTTTAAGCGTTTATTGAAACATTTTAATCAAACTGAGGTCTGGTCGTCCTGAATAATTAGGTTAATTGATCAGGATGAGTCGACAGCAGAGAGAGAGGGGAAAAACTTGTAATACCGTATTTGCCCGAATATAGGACGACCCTGATTATAAGACGACCCCCCCTTTTCAAGACTAATCATCAGAAAAAAAGACTAAATTCACTTTTTAAAGAAACAATTTTTATTGAAATTTTGAGAAAATAATTTAACTAATGCTACTAATAATTCCAGACTGCTTTAATATTTGCTTATTAACAGTGGTACACACAACTAGTCCACCAGTCCACTGTACTGATCTCTGCCCGAACGCACCTTTGCTGACAGGAGCTTTCACGGTCAGATTGTGCAACTTCGCGATCATCAGACACTGATGAACTTCACATCCAGTTGTGGAGCTGAGATGGAGTTTTCATGTAGGGGAAGCTTGTTTACACACACACGCTGCTGCAGCAAAATGCACAGACACACACACACACAGCTGCGCCATGAACGAACAGACACACAAACCGGCTGCTGTGCCATGATCGCGCACACACACACAAACCCGCTTCTGCGCCATGATCGTGCACACACACACACACAAACCCGCTTTTGCGCCATGATCGTGCAGACACACACACACACAAACCCGCTTTTGCGCCATGATCGTGCGCACACACAAACCCGCTGTTACGCAATTATTTCGCAGACACACACACAAACCCGCTGTTGCGCAATTATTGCGCAGACACACACACAAACCCGCTGTATGTGTGAGGGAGTGTGTAGGTGTGTGTGTGTGTCGGGTGCACATAAAGAACGGTGAGACGGATGAGGTTCTGAGGGAGAATGCGTGTGTGAATCGAGTGAGCGACGCGAGTCCTCACCTGTACAGTCTGCTGCTGAAAACACCTGCTGGGTCTGGACATTTTAATCCTCAGTACTAGTAAACCTGTAACTTTGAACTAGGCCAGGCCCGGACCTCTGGAACCGCTCGCGGTCTGAGCTGCTTCCTGCCGCTTTGACCAAAAAGCCTGCGCCCTCCGCCGGAAAAACTAGGGCGCGATAATAAGACGACCCCCACCCTTTTCAAATTATTTTCAATGAAAAAAACCTCGTCTTATATGCGGGCAAATACAGTACTTATAAAAAAAATGAATTCTGACTAAAAAAATAAGGTTTGATAAGTTGAGACGCAGGAAACGTGTTGACGGCTCATGAAATGCAGCGGTCAGCGTGAGGCGCAAGCCCCCCACCCTCCTTTCCTCCCTCCCTCCCGTCCCGTCTGACGCTGAAGTCTGGAGTTGGTTTATTATTTTGGGACATGATTGATCGACTTTGAGTGATTAATGATCTCGTATTTGAGCCAGGGAAAGCAGTTGGGCCGCTCAGTGGATCAACTTTTATAATCCGCCAAAACAAAAACCAAAAAAAAACCAACTCGGGTCAGGTTCGTCTGAATCTTACATGTGTCGATGCGTCCTGGTCCAGGCTTCAACTCCTTCATGGGTCATTTCGGGGTTGTCGCGTTTATCAGAAGCAAGTAATCCCAGGTTGATTCGCTTTGTGCTGCAGACAGAGGACTTCTCCACCTCCTCTTCCAACGTGGAGACGCAGCTCGTCCTGCCGCTTTGAGCAGCTCAGATGATCAAACCAGCTGGTTGTGTTACCAGTAGAGGTGGGCATAGATTAATTTTTTTAATCTAGATTAATTTTGAAATTAATCTAGATTAATCTAGATTAAAATGGCTCATTTGAATTCTACCAAAGGGTTCATAATACCGGTATGTGTGTGCATTAGCATGAGGCTGAAGAGTCGTGATACTTCAAGTCTAGAGTTAAAGGTTAGTAACAGCTGATCCACTGTTTGGATCAGCTGTTACTAACAAGAAATACTAAACCTGTCAGAACTTCCCTCAGAAACCAAGACTTGAGTCACAAACCAGAACCACCAGATGAGCTCTGAGCTCATTTTAACAACCTCTGATGGTTGATCAAGTTATCAGGATGAAACATTTTAACACTAAAACACATTGATCTGTAATCATAGGTCTGTCTCCTTTAACTTTACAGCTGTTTTCTAAGGCTCACTCTGTTTTAATAGTTTTACTGTAGAAGCCTTCTCATCTCCTGACAGTAAAGGATTACATTTAGTTTACAGGTGACCTGATTAAAGCATCAACTCTCTTTTTTACATCAAATAACTTCAAGCACTTTTTAGCTGTCAAAAAGTGATTGTAGCATCCAGTTTATCTGTAATGGATTAAATCTGCCTTAAAATGACTTCATTTCTCTACTGTTTATTTCACATGATCCTATAGAGCTGTTTCATCATGTTTTTGTTAAATAAAACCACTTTGGGGAGATTTAAACATTAATATGAGTCTCTGAAAACTAAAGACAAACTTCTGATAAAGTCACTGACAGATCAATGTGTTTTAGTGTTGATATTGTTTGATTGGTTGAATGTTCAGCTGTCAAGTTCTGCTGAAAAACGCAGCACGCGCTGCCACATTCACTTTAACGAGAGGCGCGTGCACAGCTGAGGCTGTCGGCCCAAACAGCACGTCGATTCACCAGGAAACACCTGGAACCAGACAGCCAGTCCAGACCTGGTTGATGACTTGGTCGGAGTTCTGCGGGAACTCTACCAAGTTATTGCCGCGGGTTTGTGACTCGCTCAGCGCTCTGCTGCGTCTCCTCCAACCTGGATCAAGTCCGAACCACACGGTCCAGTTCAGGAGGAGGGGGCGTATGCCGAGGTTGGCACGGGCGCGCGGCTCCCGGACGCGCCTCTTTCACCTCCTTGGGTCCAGGTGAAAATCCTGGACCAGAACCGGCTCCCGGTGAAGGAGACACGCCTCACGTCTCCCGAACGCGCGCTTCACCTGGACCCGCGGCTCCCGGTCCGGGTGAAGGATCGGTTCGGATCCGGGAGCCGCAGCTCCAGGTGAAGTGAGCGTTCGGGAGACAGGAGCCGCGCCTCCTTCAGCTAGAGCGGGGGAGCGGGTCCTGCTGCAGGTCCGGACTCCGGAAAGATCCGGGCCAGGATCAGAGTCTGCCATTTGGTAATGCCTGTAGATCTCTTGGACCCAGTGACCCAATTTAGATTAACGGCGTTATTTTTTTTATCGCGCGATAACAGTTTCGCGTTAACGCAGCGTTAACGGCGTTATCGGCCCAGCACTAGTTACCAGACATGGTTTTTATCTTTTCTCTGCTAATTTTGCAAACCACCGTTGTTTGGTTTTTGTCGGAAATTTGCGGCTGAACTACTGAAACTATTTTTGGAACAGTTTCCTCCACCATGAGCTCCTCTCTAAGTTACCTGCTCTGTTTTGGTCTGAGAGGGGAGGGGCTTAGTGACGGAGAAGCCTGGGTCTGTGCTTCTGATTGGTTAGGAGTAAGTAATGACTCTAGTGTCACGTTACCCGGTTGGATGAAATGAAAAAAGACGGGAAACTTTTTTATTGAACTTTTTATATACCCGTTTTTTTTTCTTATCGAGCCTCCCGTCTATCGATAGATATATATTGATATTGAATTATCGTCCAGGCCTATAATGTTATATCCTTAATAGAATATGGCAACTACTCCAATCCAAATATATTTGATTGTTTTACAAGTATTGGAGTGTCTTTTAAATATACTGTGCTCATAACCTGCTGCGATGTCATCTTTAAGTCACATTCTGAATGATGAAGGGAAATGCTTTATATCCCCCTGTTAAAAGCTGTATTGTGTGCACAGGAAGTGCTTTACAAAGGCCGAAGAGGGAAACATCTGCTGCCAGGAAGCAATTATGTATTTGAGTGGTACAATAAAAAAATCTAACCTGAAGCATCACTTTTATTAGACGTATATTTAACTAATGGCTCTGCTCAGTGTCCACTGAGGAGCAGGGTTCAAAATTATATCAAGGTATGTAGGTAGCTTCAGGGCCACCTTAACTAGCTGATAGGCCCCGGGGCTGGAAGGCTCAGTAGGCCCCCCAGG